>QAOC01011376.1:49202-96658 GCA_003255005.1 Begonia fuchsioides | reverse complement strand
GAGAACTGCCAGCACAGGTAACTATAAACAATACTCTTACAAGAGAAATACAGAATATAGATCACTTGTGCAGGTTGACGCAGTTAACTAAACTGCAATTTAAACCTTCAAGGCCTTGTAATGCTCATGCAATATGAAAAAGGTTCAAGCTTGAATTAAACCTCATTGTGAAGTTTCACAAAATACCATCTTTACAGTTCGCTTCCACACTAAAGATTAAGATTGACAATCGAAAGATTCAAAAAATCGAGTCTTTATATCATATTCTATTCCGAAAAAACTCCCATCAGCCATTCTCAAATGCTTACAGCACTGCAAATATTTTGCATATTTTACATAAAAAACAATTAGCATAAGATGCAATTTCAAAAACAAAGATGGGATAGATATAACATTACAAACGAGCGGCACAGATGAGAAGCATGCCAATGACAGGAGAGAGGATGTGAGAAAATAGCTTAGACAGATAGACTAAGTGGGGATGTTTTCTTCTTCACCAATAGACAAGCAATAATGCAGAAAGCCTTTCATTAAAAAAAATAATTGAATTTTTAAAATTCAGACCTCGTAGCCACATCTGCACGGCTTCAATTGCTGGTCCGTCAAATCCATCTCTTCTGCGCATAGTGGACAAGTTCTTTCTCCTTCATCACTCATGATTGCCTAAGAATAATTTTAAAAAAACAGTAATTAAAGCTCAGAAAGATCCTCATTCCAAATGTCATTAGGAAATGTAAGAGAGTCGAATGAATAATTCTCGTGTAAAACTATTTGTTGTAAGATCATTATTTTCACAAACCAACTTTCACTGCTATCGAAAAAATGTGAACTTTAAATGAAAGAACAATCGATGCCAGCGTCACAGACTGTAAAGATTCCCCCTCCTTAGCTTAAAATTCCTATAGTTGAAATCGGAAAGCAATACAATATAATTCATACGAAAGAAACCCAAACCGAAATCCAATCTTGCACATTTATAATTACAGATTACAGATTAGAGCTAGTGTCTAAATCCCAAAGTCAATCCAAAATCAAATATTACGATCTCAATGGAGAAAAATATAGAGATTCACTAACAACCGGTAAATTTCACCAATCAAATTCCCAAAGAACAAAATAAAGTTACATGCAACAAAAGTAATCGGAGCCGAGAGCGCGTATTAATTCGATTCGAAGATAAACCTAATAGCAAAATTTCACAGTCGAAATTTCGAAATCAAAAGAGCGTAAAAAAATTAGGGATCTTGAAGACTGTACGAATAGAGAGAGATAGACAGCCAAACACGAAAAAGAAAATCAGACTGATAATCAGGATTTAGATTTGAGCTGAAGGGGCTTACAGGTAGGGGATCGACGAGAAGAAGATTGTGTGAGGATGAGATTGCCCGAGAAGCGAAACGAAAATGCAGAGAGAGAGAGAGAGAGAGAGAGAGAGAGAGAGAGAGAGAGCTCTTCGTTTGGATGGCTTTTTGGCTGCTGGCTTTGCCTCGTCTCTGCGTAGCTGTCATTTAAATATATGGTGGTTTCTCTTAATACCCCTTGATTTTACTTTATTTACGAAACTACTCTTAAACTTAATAAAAGATAATGCATGTATTAATTATGGAATATGCAAAATTGTATCAGAATTTTAGATCAAATCAAAATTATTAGTTTTAATTTGGTCTTTGTTCTAATTTTTAAAAAACTATAAATTAAGGGCTGATTCCAGTCTTTATGAGTAAAAAACCGTAAAACCACAGCGTCAACTACGGGTAAAAAAGTTTTAAAAATCAAATAAAATTTGATTCAAACTCTAATAAAATCTGATATAAATTCTAAAATTAGTTATAAATCTGACTAATTACTTAAAATTCGACCTAAATATATTAAAAATATATTTTTATTGTTATATTTTATTTTTTAAATATAAAATCAAACTAAGTTAAAACTGGAACCGTTGGTTCGGGTGCCAATTCAAAAAATTCAGAACCGTGAGTTCTGATTCTGGTTCTATTTCGAGATAAAACCAGGCCGACCAGCCCCGTGCTCACCCCTATGATTAATTACTCTCTAATCACCCCATAATCCTCCTATTACCCCAAAATTAATATACAAATTCAATTTCAACATAGATAGCAACACGTGAGAATCAACCTAGTACAAATCAAAAACATCCAAATCGACCTTATAATAATTCGTACGACATTTTTTCATCTGCATACGAACTTAATTCTTGACAAATTAATGCATGTGAGGCTCATTATATGTCTGATACGATGTTTAACATATGAGTCGGGCAAAACAACATGAGGAAAGCACGTAGTAATAAGCTACCATATGTACCAATTGCAAACATACAAGTGAGTTTGTGTTCCATTTCGAATTCGATCATAAATTTGAAAATACAAATACGTTTAGAACTATATCGCTTGAAAAACTCCATTAATCGATCGAGTATATAAATAAAACATAATAATGACAACTAAATAGGCAAAATAACACTATTAATTAAAATTTTAAATATAAATAATATATTTATAATAATTGGGCGCTATTAAGTTAAATTCAATAAACTCGTGGTGGGCACGGTCCGTCCATTCCCACCTTGGAATCAACCTCGTGTTGTAATATGGTTCTCATTCAATCTTATTCGTATATTTTTTAAAACATGGAATTAATTTGCAGTTCTTCTATGCAGAAAGATCAGACCTGACTAGGATCGAAATTTTTGAACCAAACGTGTAGGCAAATGTCTATCCCGATCTTTCTACCACTTGAAATGGTCGTTAGGTGCAATTCAATGACCTTTCGTTGTTTTCTAATAACTCAAAAGAATAGGTGGGTCTAAGTAACAAAAATGCAACAAGTCATATGTAGCTTTTAATGATCTTATTTGTCACATTTTTTAATTTATTGGCTACATTTAAAATTGCCATAGAATATTGAATTTGAGTATAGCACATAGAGTTCATATTGTACCCTTATGTTACATGTACTTTTATCATATCGAGAGAACCATATTTAACACGTGTTATACATTATAATTAACATCATGTACAATTGATGATGAAAATCGGGAGTATGTGAATTACGTGACCCTTCAACAACACTAAAAAACAATTTAGATCGCATGTGAATCAAAAGAATAAAAGAGAATAACTAAACCTGATCGATTAAATTCGATCTCTACAATATTAAAAACGACTTTGGCCTAGAAGTGGGCACGGTCCGTTTGTTCCCACCTTGGAATCGACCCCGTGTTACAAAATGGTTCTCATTCAATCTAATTCGTACAATTTTTAAAGCGTATGATAAATTTGCAATGCTTCTATGCAGAAGGATCAGACCCGACTGGGATCGGAACTGTTGTACCGAACTTGTAGGCAAATGTCTATCCCGATTTTTCCACCACTTGGAATTGTCATTAGGTGCATTTCAATGACCTATCGTTGTTTTCTAATAGCTCGAAAAGAATACGTGGGTCTAAGTAAAAAAAGTACCAAAAATGCAACAAGTAATAACGTAGCTTTTTGAAGAGAGTACGTGCATATATTTAATAAACGCCTAACTTTTAATGATCTTATTTGTCACATTTTTTATTTACTTCATATATTGAATTTGAATATAGCACATGGAGTTCACATTGCACCCCTATGTTATGTGTACTTCTATCATACCGAGAGAACCATATTTAACACGTGTTATACATTATAGTTAACATCGTGTACAGATGATGATGAGAATTAGGAGTATGTGAATCTCGTGACCCTTCAACAACGCAGGATGACGAATTATATCTAGGGGTGGGCAATCCGAACCGGACCTTAAGGTCTGACCCGAAATCGTAAGGTTCGGGCCGGGTACGAGTAGGGTAACGGGTAAACATATGGATTTCGGGTTCTAATAAACGGGTAGAGAGTCCGGGTCCTGGAGTATTGTTAAATACCTGATACCCGTACCTAATTTTATTCTAGTCTTCTTGATAGCCAACGCCATCACCTCTACGGCTCTGCCCAAACGCCCTCACCTCTACGGCGCTGCCCAACTCCCTCACCTCCGCTCGACGCCCTCACCTCCGCTCGATTCCTAGCTAGCAGCCGCAAGACCTCCACTAAATCGACTTTGTGTTAGCGTTTCATCCGGTTATTTTTATTAAGTGCTTACTTGGTTGCTGTTTTCATTCCTTGTGTCGACCCACCTCTATAACTTGTGTCGACCAAAATGTAGTGCAGCGTACAAATGTGTCGACCCTAGAAAAGACATTGTGTCGACTTACCATATTCCACGTGTCGACCCCTCAAAGCTGAGTCACTCGTCCGTTCAAGCCAAAAGTGTCAGGTAGACCCAAAAATACTCGGATCCTACCCGGAATACCCGGATCCGAGTATTTTTTCTTTTTTTCGGGTAGGTCTGGATTTCAGGTACTGCTTCATACCCGATACCCGAACGTAGCAGGTATTTTTTTTTTTAAAATATCCGGTCCGTTAACCGTTTGGCAACCCCTAATTATATCATATGTGAATCAAAAACAAAAGAGAATAACTTAACCTGATCGATTAAATTTGATGGATATAGTTAGAAAATGAAATAAGAACTAAAATTATCAAAAAAATAAATTATTCACGTCGAACTCGAAAAAAAACTCTCAATAGTATAGTCTACACTGTTATTCGAGAAGGCAAATAATGTCCGATTTCAACAAGCAAACTTATTTTGAAAACAGTTAGATCTGAGACACAAACTTTACGAAGAACATGTATCCAGATAAGATTTCTAAGATCATAGATTGTTCCAAATTGTGTTCGGAGTGTCAGTTAGAATGCGAAACATTTGAAAATATCGTACATTCTTGATTTTATTTGATATTTCCCAAACTTTATAGTTGATTTTAGGAGTGTCACACTCTATAGTGCTCTTGATTTCCTCTGTTAACCAATAAGAAACGACCACGTGAGTAGGGTTCTTAAGCAGGCTGTAGCCAAGGATGATTCAAGACCGTTGATATTATCTTTCTTCAATTGCTATTTAACATACGCGAGCGTGACACGTCAACTATTCGTGTCTACTCAATATGTCCAATCAAAACCACCTTCCCCTTCTTATAAATACGAACGCATTATTAGTATTGATTTAACAAATTCTCAAAAGGTTTCTCGCTCCCAATTTCGTTGCCCGTACCGTTTCCGATCTCTGATTCTCCGGGAGTTTGATATGGCGCCGAAGGCTGAGAAGAAGCCGGCCGAGAAGAAGCCTGCTTCAGAAAAGGTTGCGGAGGAGAAGAAATCTGTCGCAGAGAAGGCTCCGGCGGAGAAAAAGCCTAAAGCCGGGAAAAAGCTTCCTAAAGAAGGCGGCGCGTCAATCGGAGACAAGAAGAAGAAAAGAGTGAAGAAGAGCGTCGAAACATACAAGATCTATATCTTCAAGGTGCTCAAGCAAGTGCACCCTGATATCGGAATCTCCAGCAAGGCCATGGGAATTATGAATAGTTTTATTAACGATATATTCGAGAAGCTAGCGCAGGAGTCGTCGCGACTTGCCAGGTACAACAAGAAGCCTACGATAACTTCTAGGGAGATCCAGACCGCGGTGAGGCTTGTTTTACCCGGTGAGTTGGCCAAGCACGCTGTTTCTGAGGGAACCAAAGCCGTTACCAAATTTACCAGCTCTTAAAATGTAGACGTGGTAGGAATATTAGGATTTCGTTTGAAGTTTGGATCGATGTGAACGATTTAGTGTCAGCGCTTTGAACAATATTGTTCCGTAAGTACTTGTTGAGTTTGGTGAATTGAAATAGGATTTACTCCATTTCTTGTGTTATGTTCTTATTACGGTTCCCGTTGTTAATTGTTCGTTCTTGGAGAAACTCTGCATCACTGAATTGTGAAAATGCTTTCACTGAAATATTTGTGGCTTTGTTATCTGTTAGCTGTATCCTGCAGTACTATATTTGCATTTCTCCATTAATGAACAGTCTTCAGAAAATTGGGTTGCTTCACAGATTAGCTATTTGAGTCTGATGTATTCTTCATTTCCATGGATTCTTCCCTCTTATTGGGAGACCTACTTTCTTTACAATTTGTCCTTTCTAGTTGATGGTCTGGATTAGCTTTTACAGATTAACAGAAGTAGCGGGCTCAAAACTCAAAGCTTGAGGAAGCTGGCAATGGCAGTTCTTAGCATCTCCTCCCCACTTAGCTTCAGAGTCCGAGCTGGCGAGCTCGATCAAATCCAAAACATGTATGGTGTGTCCATTTTCCAGGATGAAAGACGGCAGCCAATTTACCAAAGGCAAGTAAAGAATAATTATAGCTGATAACTTAATTTAGCAATGAACAAATTGAACTGATCGTTTGCTCGATTGGTGGTTGCCAAGATGAACACAAAAGAAGAAACTGATGTTAAAAACTCGAAGCTTCAGAATTTGAGTGAGAGTAGAAGCAGCTTGAAAGGGTTGTCAATGGTCGGATCGGTCTGGAAGTCAGGCCGTGGGTCCGGAAGAATAGCTGCCGACGACAACGAAGAATCTGTGGATAAACCTTGAAATCATTTAGAAGTTTGAGCCATTTGAGTATGTATAGATAGATTGTTTGAATATATGTATATTTGATGTGAAATAAGGAGAAAAAAGCTCTAAAACTCCATGGCTGCTCTGGATCAAAGTTCACCTGCAATTCTGTCTCTTTCCCTGCATCGAAACCGAGCAGGAGCTAACGCCATGGCTGTCGTTCGGATTTCTGAAAAGTTTCAACGCATTTTACTCCTTTAATCCCATGATGGAGAGATGGCTTTTTCGTTGGTCGCAGTGAAAGCAAAGTCATTGTCATCAGTCTTAACACTATCGGTCTGTACGACACGTGTCGGCCTCATTCTCGTTTGGAAAGAAGATCCAACGGTGGTCGTTGAGTTAGTTTGACGACTGCATATTGGGCTGGAAAAGCCCAATGGGCCCCTTCATTGAAATAAAATAATATTATGGTAATTTAAAAAATGAAAGTCCCGCGCAGCCACCGTCAGGAACTGGGGCTGAATTTGAATCGAAAAAGTGTACGGCGATAAGGATGCCACGTGGACGAAAAGTAAGAACAGATGGACACGTAGCTGTGGGTTTCCAGAACCACATAACCTGATCGCTGCCCAGGGGCTATGGCTTCTGTACTGTCACGTCATCTTCCTCCATAGCCCACACGCACTTCAAGACCTTCTCGCCTTGTCCATTTCTCTCAATTTCCTCGCCATATTGTTCTCTTTTCTCTTTCTTCTCTCATCTTTCAAGGACCCAAAGACGAAATGGAGGATTTCCAAGAAGCTACTTGCGTAACGCCGAGACGCCGAGAATGTAGGATTCCGGTGGTTTCGGAGCCACCGCCGCCGCCGAGGAAGAAGCCGACTGCGGCGGAGAAGTTCCGGGAGCCGCCTAAGAACGGGTACTTTCATTCGCCGGATCTTGATTTGTTCTTCGCGTTCCCCCCTTGGAGGCAAGCCTGCGTTTGAATAGTTTTTCGTTCTACCTTTTGCGATGGTCTGGTTTTTTTTCTTTGCATGTGATTTCACTTCTCTGTAGATCAGTTTTCCTGCTTGTATAATGGATCTCTTACGCCATTTTCGAGTTTTGAATCGAACAAAAATCTCTGTAAATCATCCCCAAATTCCACTTTTTTTACCCGGTTTTGTTAAATCATTCCAGGCCCTAAAATATGAACTGAGAATGATGATTCTTAGTTTCTTACATTGAGCACTTCAATAATCTTCAAAGCTTTTGCATCAAATCAAAGCAGATAGTGATCATCTCATCTCTAGAAGCGGGTCTTCGGCAGGCTAAGATTTGCCATGAATTGATCACCAAAATAAAACATCTAAGCAGGGTTTTGTTTGCTTTTTCACGGTGAAATTGCATGTTTTTAGCTTTCTAAGTTCTCTATCCGGAGCTTTGCTTGGGCCTGTAAGCTAGACAATGATAATTGCTTGATTCTTTGACTCCAATTGTCGGCCCAAGACAAAAATAAACATGGTTGGGACTAAGTTTCGTTTCGATTGACGAAAGATACACTTGTATAGTCATAGCTTAGTTAGTAATGATAAATTTAAGATAAGGAATCACCGTTCGAATTCTGATGATCGCATGCAGATATTTAATTTTTAAATATAAGATTGTTCGTTATAGATAACATGTAAGGTTTATTAGTATAATTCGCAGCTGTTAGTTACGGTGGGTATGTAAGCTCGACTGTAACATATGAGTTTCTTCTTCTTCGATCTTGTTTCGCCATTTTCGTCGCCGGAGCTTTCATTTTCTGATCCAGAACAATGAACAGAGCCCCACTGCTCGCCATTTTTCTGGTTTTCTTTTCTGAGTAAATTTCATTTTTCCTGTTTTTATCTTAACCATGGCTGACATTATAGAATTACATTAACCAGCGAAAGAACAAAAAAGGCAGATTATTCTCTCAAATTTTGAACCTAATTAAACGAGAATGTTATGAAGAATGTCGAGATTCAAATTCTGTGTGGAGGAGAAAAAACCGAAGAAAAAAAGAGAAGAAAACAAGCAGGAAAGGAATCTGTTTCATTTGGTTACCAAATTCTCGAACCGGGCCGCGTCAAATCACAGCGCAGCAATTGGAAAGTTCATGTTCTGTGTCAGAAGCTCCCCCCCCCACTGCTCAGCCTGCAACTCCTTTTTCACCCAGGATAAAGGCTATGGAGACTGGAGATTGGAAGAGTAAAACGAAGGAGATGATGGTTTTCATACAGACGCTCGTTTTCTGAAGGAGAGAGAAAACGTGTTGGGTTTAATAATTTTGCGAGAATGTTTGAATCATGGCTATAAATGATTTCAGTCCTGGGCATTGATTCTATCGCTGCTTTCGAGCCGGCATTTCTCCGCCGTTGAATTCAATTCCAATCTCCTCAGAAGCTCGGAAGTAGTGGCTGAAACTGGGTGTAGACCAGAGTCGGCGCCGTCGTCATAGTGGATTTCGTAGCTATTCCTCTCGCCATCTTCGACGGTGTCTTCGACGGCGTACCGCTCTTGGACATAGCCCAAGTTTCCATCAACGGCTAAGATAGACCAAAGCCACGTGGCTTCAAACGACAGCGAGTGTTAGATATTGATGAGATCAAAAATATCTAATCTTTCCCCACAAAGATCTTCGCCTTCCATGCTTACTTGGTCTCCTTCCCTGGTTTTTCTCTCCTTCCCACCTCACCAACGGCCTCCCCGACTATCCCCAGATCTAATCTCACAATCCTTACTCAGACTTTCATTCTATCCCGCCGGTGAAGTTTCTCCGACGGGGCGGCGGACTGGTGCCGGAGCTAATCTTGGTTATTGGGATTATGGGCGAACCCAATGTTGATTGCAGTGATGGTGAGGAGGAGCGAGTGCTCAAATGGGAGGTGGGTGTTCCCGATTCCGAAAGCCTGATTCCTATATCTCAGGTTTTGATATCGCCGGAGCTTTCCTCCGCTTTTAGAATCTCGCCGGACCCTACAGGACGTCAATCGGGCATCTCGGACTACGGTAGGGAATCTCCCTGGCGGCGGACAGTCGCAAGCCCTGTCTTCTATTAATTTCAAGTCGTTCGACGGTGATCGGACGGCGAAATTGAGATTGCCCTGTCTTCTGGATGCGGCCGGCGAATGGGTACCGGGGGTTCGACTCTTACCCTCAATTTGCTCCCGGCGCCGATGACAAATGAAGGTACCATTAATGGCCGACGTTATCGTTATTTTGGCTTCTGAACTCAGTCCAGAAGCAAAAACAGGAATTTGATTTCAATTTCTACAGCTTCCTTTCGTGGTTCCACCATTTTTGCAAATTCAAACGCTCGAGTAGATTTACAGTCTTCCATCCACCTAGATTTGCTTTGTGTTCACCCTGCTTCTATTCTCAGTTCTGAAGTTGCAGAGTCTAATGAAAAAGGGAGATTAGAGCTGGGAGTTATAGCAACTAGAACATCCCTGAAAATAAGCTAAAGGCTAAAAATGCTTGGCAAATGTGTTTCCTAGAATTAATCGAAAGATTTTTTGTTCTAATAACTTACAGTAAAAGAAATACAGTATTTATCCAACAAATTTGATTATCACGCCTCAATAAAAGTGACAGAAACGAGTAGTATTCTACACAAACAGCCCATCTTAGCCAAATTGATGGAAGAAAAGAACCGTAAATGAGAGAGAAAATCAAGGGGTGAGTCTTCTGTTTTACAAATTCTAACCTTTTTCTCACTGTGAACTCAGGTGGAGCAGCAAGCTCGTTTGTTGGCGTTTCCCGATGCATCACCGACATTGATGGTCGTTCCTTGGCCTGGAAGACTGGTGCTTGCAGCTGCTTCTTGAGCTGCCAAGGCCTTCTTGCTTATTATGTGGTATATCTCTGTCAAGATCGTTTGGAATGCCTTTTCGATGTTAATGGCATCCAATGCCGATGTTTCCAAGAACGAAAGACCTTCCTTTTCGGCCAAGGCCTGACCATCGTCTTCAGAAACAGCTCGAAGATGTTTTAGATCCGACTTATTTCCTGCCATCATTATGACAATGTTGGAATCTGCATGGTCTCTCAACTCACGAAGCCACCTTTGCACGTTGTCGAATGTCTGCTTCTTGGTTATGTCGAAGACAAGAAGTGCCCCAACTGCTCCTCTATAGTATGCACTGGTTATGGCTCGATATCGCTCCTGACCAGCAGTGTCCCATATCTGAGCTTTGACTGTCTTTCCTTCCACCTGATTGTTCGTGTTCGAGATGTACAAAGCAAGTCTAACACATTCAGATTATTCACAGAGATAGAAAACAATGCTAGAGTTTATCCTGAGTGCTCTTACGCCATCAGAATTCATAAATATCTAATATTCTTAATGGATGAGATTCAAGATCCATAAATCAATGTATACGAAAAGAAATCCCCCATATAAAATACTGTTCTAGAGACTGAGCACTTTGTGATCACGCATTTTATAGCTTGTCAACTCAGAGTATAATTCCGACAAGGGTATATTTCAATTGTATGACAGAAATTTTGTTCTGTGTATGCGGGAAAGGATCACATGATGGCTAACTCTACACTAGCCATTGTTCTGAGGGATTCTAAACAAATATTCACGTTTTAGCTAATATCTAGTTTCCTTCCATGACATATCGATCCCAACATTCAAAATCGAGGGAAAAAAAATAAAAACTGTTTTGGAACTGGTTGCCAAGAGCTGGTTATTGACGTGGGTATTTTGTGAGATCAAGTTTCATTCCTAAAACTATGGCGAATGAACAACATCAAAGAGTTCCAGACGAATGGTTATCCAGCACATACCAACATATACATCGATTTTCCTGAAAACTGCCAATACTAAGAATAAATATGACAACCAGTAATCATAGGTAGAAATTAACTCGTTTAATCGACCGGATAAAACGCTTACTCAGAAGACATTTAGACAAAAAAGTAATCAATTGAAAACGAAGCCATAAAAAAAGTTACAACAATTAATCGGAAATTAGAAACTCGCCTGAAGAGTTCTGGTAGCGAACTCAACGCCGATGGTGGATTTCGATTCCAAGCAAAACTCGTTTCTGGTAAACCTGGAAAGAATGTTGGACTTTCCAACACCGGAATCTCCGATCAGCACGATCTTAAACAGATAATCATACTCGTGGTCCACTCTATGAGCCATAGGCACTCCCTCACCGATCTCTCCGACGTCAGACCTACCAGATCGGAACCACAAATACATCAAACGTTCATCTCAAGAAGAAAAACAACACAAAACATCAATTGAATCAACCGAGATAAAAGCTTCACCGTGAGGCGATCCGAACTCGACTGGCGATTGGAATCGAAGGAAAATTCAGAGAAAATGAAGATCGCTAGCTATGGCACCCGGTCCAGAGAGAACGGAAAGACCGATGAGAAACGACAGCCATTGAAGAGGTTCCCCCTATTTATATATACAATAAAAGTTCAAGCAAAACGACAGCGTTTTCGGCGGGATAGGGCTCGGATATGTCGGGAGAGTGAGCTGTGTCAGGCTGGCGTGGCTTGGCGGGTGGTCGTTAGCGCCTTCCAACTTTGGTTGGGTAGTTTTCCAGCGCAAACGTGCTCAGAGTACCGCGAATCTTTTATCCAATAATATAATGGGAATTTAGTGCTTGAAGGTGGGGTCCACTTAAGACATTGGAATTTATATTTGTTGGAGGTGAGTGGTAACATGATTCTCTTATAATGCATTGACCAATTGATAAGGTAATGATGATCATCAAAATGGAATACGCACCAAAAATTGGATTGAATTTGATTTTCCACTTAACTAAATCTCGGGTTTAGCTTTGATCGATGCACGCGTACAAATATCGAACAAAATCTGTGAAAGTGCCGATGTCACTGACTCCGATAAGATCTATGATTTGCAGTTGTGTATTCGATCGAGGGCCAAGAATTATCATGATGTGCATATCTAGCCAAAGGGGTGATGAGCGAGAATTAATCGATGCGAGAAAGATGTAGGATTTACTGAGACTTTTGTTCTGTGTGAACATGTTATGAGAAAGTCGACACGAGTGATGATGGAATATCTTGTCATCGTGGTCGCACATAGAGAGGTTTGTCTATAGAGAGAATAGAGATAGAACACCGTTCCGATTTTTTTGTACTAGGAATAATCAAATTTTGTTTTCTCAATATTCAACTGTTTGATCGGCTTCAATTTTTTTACAATAACTTTGTAACACACAAGGTCGTCAATGACCATGAGATTGTGCTTTTTAAGACTGGATGTTTGGGTAAAACGAGATTGCCTTTTTTGCTAAAGTTTACCATCTCTTTCTTTATTTTGTTTAATCCAAGATTGTTGTTTGATCTTTATGTGTTATTATATTTCTGTAGTTTGATGATCTCGAGTGAACTTGGTGTACCCATTATTTTGAATTAGTGGACTTTTGATTCAGTGATTATTCACCCGTAGTTTTTACATTTGATTTGGATGATTTTCATGTTAAAATATCAGTGTCTCTTTTTTATTTATTGTTTGATATTCATTTGTTTAGTCTTTTGAACTGGTTTAGGCAATAGGGTGTTAAAATATGGAGGTTGTGATTGTTTTGAGTATGCTATTTTGGTTATGAATTCTCAAAGTTTGGCTGGATTTGTGTTTTATCTTGCTAGATTGCATCCTCTCCCTTGCTTTTGTTCATGATTTTGACTTTGTCTCAAACAATAATACGTTAATTTGATTATGTTACGACTTCTCGTCTCGAACTTCACTCGATAGTACTTTACTCAGCAAGCAAGCAATCAGAACTCCACCAAAATAGAGGTGCGTAATTTGAATCCCTTAATTTTGACATCGTTAGAGATTGAAAATTGTTATAGGAGTTTCGATATTATCACCGGTGAACCCTTCTTTGTCATCTAAATCGTCAACAATTTGAGTATGCAATCATTCGATATCGATTTGAAACAAGAAAACAAGTCTTATCGAAACTCTCACACAGAGTTTCGATAATATCTCCAGCGACCCTTCTTTGTCATCTAAATCTTCAACCACTTTGAGTATGCAATCGTTCGATATTGATTTGAAACAAGAAAACAAGTCTTATGGAAATTCTGTGCGAGAGTTTCGATAATATCTCCGGGGAACCCTTCCTTGCCATCTAAATCGTCAAAAATTTGAGTATGCAATTGTTCGATATCAATTTGAAACGAGAAAACAAGTCTCATCGAAACTCTCACACAGAGTTTGGATAATATCACCGGAGAACCCTTCTTTGTCATCTAAATCTTCAACAACTTGAGTATGCAATCGTTTGATATTGATTTGAAACGAGAAAACAAGTCTTATCGAAACTCTCACACGGAGTTTTGATAAGATCACCGGAGAACCCTTCCAGTTCTTTGTCATCTAAATCTTCAACAACTTGAGTATGCAATCGTTCGATATTGATTTGAAACAAGAAAACAAGTCTTATCGAAACTCTGTGTGAGAGTTTCGATAATATCTACGGGGAACCCTTCCTTGCCATCTAAATCGTCAAAAATTTGAGTATTCAATTGTTCGATATCAATTTGAAACGAGAAAACAAGTCTCATCGAAACTCTCACACAGAGTTTGGATAATATCATCGGAGAACCCTTCTTTGTCATCTAAATCTTCAACCACTTGAGTATGCAATCGTTTGATATCGATTTGAAACGAGAAAACAAGCCATATTGAAACTCTCACATAGAGTTTCAATAATATCACCGGCGAGCCCTTCTTTGTCATCTAAATCATTAACAACTTGAGTGTGAAATCGTTCGATATCGATTCGAAACAAGAAAACGAGTCTTATACGAATATCATTTTGAGCCAAAACTAACACAAAACAAAGCAGACAACAGACACCATAGAATGCTTCAAACACGTAAGATTTGGACAGAAGAAACTAGAATTCAGTGAGAACTCTGATCTTTGACAATGGTGACTGGGCAAAGTGCATTTGCCACGACATAACTGCTGACACTCCCCATCAGCACCCTGCGACCAAACCAGAATCGTTGAGTAAAGCTAGAAACGAAGAACCATATTTTTGTTCAGTTTAATCCAAAAAAAACGTGTTTTTTGGGCATGCCTTTTGATTGTTCCAAGCCCTCTGCTTCCCATAATCAAACAGTCGAGTTTCAAGTCAGTAACAGCGGCCAAGAGCTTCTCTCTTGCATCTCCCCAGTAAATCTTCCCCACTATTGTCACCTTAAATTGTAAAAAAAACAAAAAAATTCACCATGATCTGAGTGCTCTTGATGTTTTCTCTAAATCTAGATTAAGTCAAACCTTAATTTCGTTGGTCCTAATATCGAAAATGATCGCAGAAATCGACAGAAAATACCTCTTTTTGATTGCAGGCTATGTCGAGCAAGCTCAAAGTCTCAGGATCCAGATCAAGTTCATACTTGTGCATATCTTCCTTTACCCGAAGCTCCGAGTATGGAATCAAAGCTGCCAAAAAAGGAACAATTTTTAGCTTCTGGGTTAGAAAACAAAATCTTGGTCGATGAATGAAGGTTAAAACTCACGTGAACCAGAGGCAGACCAGAGAAAACTGCTGGGCTCATCACCCTGATAGGGCTTGACATGGACGACAAACAGAGTATCCCCTTTGTCTAGTATGTTTTCTGTCGTCCATTTCAGAGCAAGCTTGCTTCCGTTTGAGAGATCCACGGCCACCCCGATGTTCCTTCCTGTCGCCATAGCTGTTCTTTCTGAAGCTGAAAAGCTTTTGACAGTCGATGGATGGTGTAGTTTCTGAGTAATTTCAGGTGTGTTCTTCCTCTTTTTATATTCATCCATCCATGTTAGTGTCAGAATATTTTATTCTGTTTAATCGATTTCATTAGTTTCAGTGATTTATTAGTGTTGAAAAATGATCCATCTACTTGCAATCAGCTCAGAAATTGACTGTTTGGGGTGCCTAACCAGCCTTTCCTAACTACTGGTCTACTCCGTTAACCCAGATCGTAAAAATGATCCATCTACTTGCAATCGCTTTCTGTTTACTGTTCTAACATGCTATGAACTGTACAGACCCCACAATCCCACGAAGCGTGGAATGTCGGTGGTGGTGGTGGTTTTCCGCAGAGAAGTGGCCGGAGATTGGCCGGAGATTGTACGTCGGTGAGTGGGACTTGGCTTGCTGCTCCATTAGATTAAGGTTACTTACAAAAAGAATCCTATTTTGCAACTTGGAATTTCCGATGATTTGATATGTAATTCTATATCAGTTTCATGATTAAGCGGAGTGAAGTTGTAGAAGCTATGGAAATGATTGGCTCGTGTGGAAATTATGACGTTTTTTGGAAAATAAATAAAAAAGAAAAAAGAAAAAAAGACACAGTTGGGTGTTTTTATATAGTTAGATGACGATCATGGGTATCTCTAGATTCATAGTTCCTGGCTGTCGTTCTTGATTCATGGTATCTCTGCGGAATCTCTCTCTGTGTCTGGAATTGTTACATATGGAGTTCGGTTCTGGGTCGGGCCCGGAATAGTAGCAGCGTCGTTATCTCCGAGATCCTTCTCCACTTCTGAAGCAAAGATTTGGTAATGGCTGATGGCCGACAAAGCAGAGCATTCGTGCTTTCTTCTCAGCTTCTGGCGACGAAGTTCTCGCCTTGTTTGAATTCTCCGGCGGAGTCTGAATTTGGTTTCGCCGGCACCGACGAAGACGACGGGTACGATTTTGTTTCCGAGTTGACTCGTCAGGTGGCTCAGGACATGCGGGAGGACTATAGAACCGCTGCTCGGAGCATTGTCGGCGAGAAAGATGAAAAGGTTTGCCGTGTTTTTGGGTTGATTAGAGCAGAGATTTTTGTAGTTTAAACCGGTTTTGATTTTGTTCAGTCATGGGGTTTGGTTGGTTCGCCGGAGTCGACGCTCTGGTCACCTCTGGGTTCGAGCAAGGGGAGCTGGGAAGGGGGTTCGTTAGATCCGTCGCCGCCGCCCACGTCGCCGATTGGGGCGGTGGAAATATCACATTCTGAGATTCTCTCTGACACGCGAGCTTCTCAGGTAAGACAGATCATCGAGTTTCCATTTCTTCCGTTTATATTGATTAACAAAGAGAACTCTCTTCGATCATCTTCAAGCTCTACAAGTTGAAGCAAGAGCAGATTACGAGGCTAGAAAGCTGTTTACGCCGGAGAAAAGACGGCGAAGTTCCTCAATTCGCGAAGAAACAGACTGACGTCTGGGCTGAATCCGGCCGGAGATCGGCGTTCTCCGGTGGTTCGGGTTCAAGAAACTGGTCCTCCGGCACCGGTGTTTTCCTCCCTCGAGAAATCGAATCCCCCCCTTCTTCCCGGAAGAAACAAGGTACTGGTAGTTTCGGAAACCACCATCGCCGACAAATCAAATTGAAAATTCCCCGGTTTGAATCATCAACAAATTGAACTGAAACTTCTTAGATTTGAAACATCACCATCTCCGCCATCATTACACTTCCACTCCTCTTCAGATTCATCGTTCTTCTCAGTTCGGTGGGGTGGGGCCACCGGGCCACCGGCCACCGCACCTTTTCAAAAGAATATTCATACCCACGCAGACAAATCAAAACAGATGACATTTTTTTTTCATAATTTCAGACTGTTCGACGATCCTCATTCCGGCGAGGGTAGTCCAGGCTTTGAAGCTCCACCATGACAAGACGGGCACCAACTCAAGATTAGACATTGGTGGGATTCCTCCACAGCAAGGTCTGATTTCTCCACTTCACTCAATCACTGATCTGGACTCTGCTTCTTCGTTTAAATTAGCTGCACTATAAACCCTAGTTCTTTGGTTTCCAGATGCACTGATGAGTTTAAGGGGCGGAGTGTACGGCCGCCGGAGCTGGACAACGTCGGCCACTGGTCATAGCCAGAAGGGTCCCTCTCGCCCTCAAGAATGGACTCACTAATCCTCTCAATTATTGCAAAATTAATAAATAAACGAAATCAGGGTGGATTTCTCAATAATTTTTTTATTAAACGAGTGATTTGTATTAATTAATTTTTTAAAATTAATAATATTAATTGCATTTATATTAATTACAATAAATTATTAAAGTAAATCAAGAATAAGAAAACAGAAAAAAACAGGATTATTCAAACATTATATCGTAGAATAAGATAAACTAAGACAAATCACACGTCCGAACATAATAATAAGGTGCTTTAACTGATCCTAATAGGTTAATACCGCCGTCTCCGGCTCCGGCTCCGGGCTCCGGCGCAGCCAGATATAACACCAGCGTGACGTAATTGAATCTGATCAAACTTTCAATCTTAATAAGTAAATACGGTAGATATAGGTGGTGGATTAGGTAATCAACAGAGAAGACGGCGATTCCGGCGGCCGGTATCCGCCATTGCTGCATGTTTTTTCTTCTTGAGGTGGCGGTTGACGACGGGGACAGTGACGGTGAGCTTGCCGTTATTAACGACAGTTAAAGATCTTTCGACGTTGACGTTTTCCGGCAGTTGGATGGTCTGGGAGAACCGGCCGAAGCTTACACTTTCGCCGATTATGAGGAGGAGCTTCTTCTCCCTGAACTGAACTCTCAGTTCTTCGTTTCTGAACCCGTTGACTTGGGCATTGAAAACGAAGTTCGTTTCCTCCCATTGCATCTGAGACAAAAAAATAGTAAACAAAAGCTCAATTTTCTTTTCTGTTTCGAAGAATCTTACAGTGAAAGAAAAAGGGTCGCTGGATTTGCCGCCGGAAGCTCTTGGGATGATCGACATTTCTGAGAAGAGAGTAACCTGTAAGAGAGAACCAGAATCTGGCTTTCTTTTCTTCGCTGTCTGCAATGGCGATAGGGCCATTAAATACAGGCACGGCGGAGACGACGAAGATCAGATCATTTTCACTGATATCAGCCGAATCAAAGCACGTGAGAAAAGCTTAGAACCCTCGATCATTTTCAAGCCAAAACTGAAGAGTTTCTTCTGATAGAAAGCGAGAACAATCTGGAAATGGTAAATCTCTGTGTTTTTTCTATAAAAACGACGAAGAAGAACCCATCTACATCGAGATTTCAACTTCATGGCAAAACTAGAATGATTTGTTCGCAGTTGTTTTAAAATTCAAACCCTAAATGCCCAGAAACCCATCATCAAGAAGACAAAAAGAGGTTCGGAAATGAGCTCCAAGAAACTTCAATTCCAGTACGCGTGAAGAAGAAGAAGAAGAAGAAGAAGAACTACCCGGAAGCAGCTCTCCCCATTTCAAGCTAATTCTTTAAGAGCCACCAGCTCTGACTGAGAACCAATTCTTTGAGCTCTGAACGGGTCGACCCGTAAGTTGTATTTGGGCCTAAAAGCCCATTCCAGTTTTAATAAAACACGAAATGGAATTAATTTGTAATTAAATATTTTATTTTATAAAATATGAATCCCGCGCCTAAAATATAAAATAGCTGGCTTGTAGTTGGTATAAATGGAGAGTGGACCCCAAGGTTTCTGCTGGAAGATCGAGTAAAGTAATCATTTAAAAGACTATTTCGTTTTTATCTTTCCAGATTGCCTCTTCAGTCTTCAGTGATCTTCTCTTTTGCTCCCGTGATCTGAGAAATCACTGCGTGCTTTCAGGCGTTAGGACCTGAAGAAATCATCGTTCTGAACCGTCTGAAGAAAGTGTCCTGGTCAAGTATTGGTCAGATTTGCTTCCTGAACATTTATTTCATTTCTGATCTGATTTCTGAGTTATTTCGGCTTCTCTTCAGTTTTTAGCCTGCTTCGCTTGTAATCACTGAAGTTGTATTCGTTTTTGGAACGCTTATGGTACTGTGCTCTACTGGATTAGAGCTTCCATGTAAATGAGGACTTGAAAGCATGCGAAGCATTGATTGTGATTGCCTTATAGTTTGCGGTGCTGATGAGTTTTTCAAATCGGGATTATAGATTTTCACTCCCCGGATTTTTTGTGTTTTGCAGTTCGAGCGACAGTTGGTTTTGTATGGCTGGTGTGGGCTCAGGTAAGTGCTTACTTGATTTCGAGAATGCATCGTTTTCATGAGCTGAATTTGTCAAGCGTAAGGGCTGGTGGGAAACAATGAGTTTTTCCTTTGAAGGCTTAGATCCAATGTTCGTTGGTGCTGGAACAAAATCGTATCCTTTTGATCGTTTTTGGTTCCATGGTCTTTATATGAGACATTTAGTAAATCAAGACATTAGCCAGTAAAGGCAATTTGGCATAGATTTGATAGACAAATTTGCTAGAATTATGTAAACTTTCATAGTATAATCATGTGATACAAATTTTTCTCCTTAATCTTATGATCTCAGCGGATTAGAAGTCTGGTGCATTGAGAGGTTTAAAGTGGTTCCTGTTCCGAAGTCCTCCTATGGAAAATTCTACTCTGGAAGTGCATATATAATTTTGAATGTATGCTTTTTATAGGGCTTTCCTTTTCCAAACTTTATTTTCAATTAATTAAACCAAGTTTTAATGTGAATCGTGGACTGAGACTTCTGAGTTCAGTGCAAACATCTTCGCTTTAATTTCCATGTTATAGCTTCAATGCTTTTTAGTTTTTGAATATTGCTCATCTTCTTGTAACAATTTTTGGTCATTTTGTATGTTTTCCGTGAACAGTCTGTTAATTCAAAAAGTGGAGTACTGCATCGTGAAATACACTATTGGCTGGGACACAATACAAGCAAGGTTATCATTTATCTCATGTTTTTATGAGACAAATGCGAGCAAGTAAAACTTCTCCTTTTGATAGATTAGTAAATGCATGTTTTTTGCGCATCCCTTTAATCATTGTGATATAACACCTCAAAATCCATGTAATTTACTAACAAAAAATCATTGTAGCTTAAAACAACAAATGGATGTTATCTAAAATTAGTCAAACCATGTTCCTTTTTGTTTTTTTTTTCTTTTATCTAATGTTAGCTATAATCCAGTTGATCAGTTATAGGCACATAACAAAGCAACACGAACTTGAGTCAAATTATTGATGTTGGAAAGGTAATAATAATCAAATTATATGCGTGTGTCTAGATATATACCTTCTCTTTTTCTGCATTGGTTTTGAATTTAGTTTTGGAGATTTAAACTCAAATTTGGACGTGTCTAGCGTGATTTTCTAGTGTGTTGACAGGAAGACTTAGCCTTGGCATCAGATAAAGCACTGGAACTTGATGCAGCTTTGGGTTCGTGCACTGTGCAATATAGGGAAATTCAAGGCCAAGAAACAGAGAAGTTTTTGTCATACTTCAAGCCCTGCATTATTCCTCTCGAAGGAGTTTATAGTTCACAACAAGGAAATATAACTAGTGAAAATTACCAAATAAGATTGTTAAGATGCAAGGGCGATCGTGTTGCTCATGTTCAAGAAGTAAGAACAGAAAATTTCTATTTGACAAGCTAGGAAAAAAACTATAATATTATTATTGGCGTAAATTGACTACTTGATAACATTATTCCATATTCCTTTACATTTAACTTGAGATTGTGGCCATGATATTCTTTTAGGATCACTTTATGGTCTTTCTGTTTAGAGTTTCTGAATTTTGAAGTCATTTTCCTATTAACTTCTGTTTGTTTCCCCTTGAGAACACTTGGAAGATTAATTTTTATTCACTTTCACAGGTGCCCTTTTCTAGGTCATCTCTGACTCATAATGATGTATTTGTACTTGACACTGCATCAAAAATTTTCCTATTTAGTGGTTGCAATACTACCATTCAAGAACGAGCAAAAGCTTTGGAGGTTGTTCAGTATATCAAAGATAATAAGCATGATCAGAACTGTGATGTGGCTACTATTGGTCAAATCCTTTTTCCTTTTTGTTTTTTTTTTCTTTTAGTCTTCAAAGCGAAAATCTAATTACTGATTACTTTTATGTTGCAGAGGATGGAAAATTTGTTGGTGATCCTGATGCAGGTGAATTTTGGCATTTATTCGGTGGCTATGCTCCCATTCCTCGGGATTCACCTTCTGTTCAGCAACAATCTGATCCGTCTTCAGTCAAACTATTTTGGTTGGTTAGATTTTTTTTCTTCTATGCAACTTAAATTTTTATACGTTGTTATTGAATTGGAAACTTATGTGTTCAAATTAGATATTGTTCTAATAATCTAGTTGGTAAGCCCAATAAAGCGGAACATCACTTCATTAAATATTGCATTAGTCAATCTTTCTTAGTTTTCTTCTACCTCTTCCTAAAATAGTGATGACTTCATTAAAGTTGTTTCGTTTAAATATGGAATGCTTTAACGTTCTTTCATACAGGGTAAACTTACAGGGTAAAATTATTCAGCACGGAACTCAATATTTACATAAAAAAATGCTGGAGACGGATAAATGTTATATGTTGGACACTGATTCTGAGATATTTGTATGGATGGGAAAATGTACCTCTGTAACTGAACGCAAGACATCAATATCATCTGCAGAAGTAAGAACTTCCCATCTTCCCACTAAAAATATGTTCAGTCAGTGAAGTTACGATTGGAAAGTACGAACAGAGTGTTTTTAAACAAGCTCAACCCATGGGTTTTCATGTAAAAAATGGTCCAGTTAGTTATACAAGGAAAGTGGGTTCCTGTATAATATTATTATTTTTTAGTAATAACACGTTTAAAAAGTCGTTGTCAACATATATTACTACTTCCAACTCTTTAAGGCAAGCAGCTTCAAGCAATGTTGGTCTGTACTAATGGTCTGTCTGTACTAATTAGTTAATAATATCATAGCTTTACATGAAATATACTGTTGATTATCTGTTATGACAAATGAAATGTTAGAACACTGTTTTATATGATGAAATATCATAAACTTCCAGGATTACCTAAGATGCCAAGGAAGGTCCACCCGGAGCCACTTAAGTTTACTAACTGAAGGATTAGAAACTGCTGTATTTAAAGCCTACTTTGAGGGTTGGCCTCATGTTGTGGAGCCAAAGCTGTATGAGGAAGGTCGCGGAAAAGTCGCAGGTTTTAGCTTTGTTTGTACAAAATCTTGTCTAAATAAGTTACAAAATTTTGTCAGGGAAAACTTTCTTTGTAAGTGGTGCTTTTGTTTGTTCTTTTCCATGCTTTTCACTTTCTGTTATATCATTTCTTCTTTTAGCAATATTTAAGCAGCATGGATATGATGTGAAAGAGCTGCCGGAAGAAGACTTTCAGCTATATCATGATATCAAAGGAAAATTAAAGGTAGGAAAAAGCATTGAAATGTGTCTCTATCTAATTCGTGTTAAAAAAATGAACCAACTCCTAATTCTATAACACCTTCTTGATGTTCAGGTTTGGCGGGTAGATGGTGATAAACTCTATCTTCTTTCAGTTCCAGAACAAAGAAAGTTTTTTACTGGTGACTGCTATATTCTTCAGTATACGTATCCTGGTACTGATAGGGATGAAAATTTATTCTACTCCTGGATTGGTCGCAAGAGTGTTATGGTAAGAGATTCAGGTTTTTCTAAGTTGAAATTTTATCACCTGGGACATCAATCGACATAAAACTTTTGATGCCATACCAATCAACTTTCTTTGCATTGGGTTAGTTATTGATTGGTGTGAAATTAGCTGTAAGACTTATTTATTTGATCTACATATTTCCTAATTACAGGTTGATAGAAACTCTGCTATCTCCCATATGAGTGACAAAATTGATTCCACAAGGAAGGATGCAGTTGTGGTGACTTCTCTGGCCCTTTCACTAATAAATGAGCTGCTTAGCATTTTCTTTTAAATGTGATAATCATGAAATTCACTATGTTTACCATGTATAAGTCAACTGAAAGACACTAATTTAACTTAAAGATACTAAACAATATATATATATATATGCGCTCATAATAGCTAGTTATAGCAGTTTGGTATAACGTGTGCTGCAACAAAGTGACTACTTTACTTCCTGCATTCTCATATATATTCATTATACAAGAAACAATAAATTGAAGATGAAGATGCACAAAAAAGGATCAGAAGTCCTCATGAACAAAGAAATAAAGGCTTATAACTGATTCTACTCATCTACTGGATATCCAGGCCAAAATTATTGAGGGTAAAGAGCCAGCTCATTTTTTCTCAGTTCTTGAGACATTAATCATATTCAAGGTTTGCTTTTACTCACTCTAATTTCTATTACAGCTGCCTTCATTTTAAAATAAATTTGAAAACAAATCATCTCCAAACTATTCTAATTGTTACTTTCCTGTAGGGAGGTAATAGTACTCAATATAAAAAAGATCTAGAAGAACAAGGAAACTTAGATGACTCTTATGACGAAAATAAGTCAGCTCTATTTCAAGTTCGAGGAACAAACCCCAACAGCATTCAGGCGATCCAAGTTGATTTAGTAAGTTGAGATAAAAGTTCATCCAAGTCATGTCTTTAATTATGTAAGGTGTCAGAGTGGTGTTTACAGCAGAACTTTCATTCCAATTCCTGCATTATGGGAAACAGAACTCGTGATAATTAGAATAAAAGTTCCCTTTGATCTGTCATCAGAATACAAAACTTTTGCAGGTTTCTAACTCTCTGAATTCATCGTATTGTTACATTCTGCAAACTGGAATGTTTGTTTTCACTTGGATTGGGACTCTCACCTCGACCAGAGACCATGACACACTTGATAAAATGCTGGAATTGCTAAATGTATGTGAACTCTGCTTTGATCATGGACGCAACACTTCATTTATATATAACTCATCATTAGCATTTTCAAAATAAGTGAGCAAATGTATGACATTTTAAATATTGCACTTTCCTTCCATTATTGCGAATATTGAATGCTTTATCGATAAGGCTTATATAGATTATAGGGTGTGGGTAACTATGTATTCTTATTTTCAGCCAACATGGCAACCAATATCAGTGAGGGAAGGAAGTGAACCTGATGAATTCTGGAATGTCCTAGGAGGGACAACGGAGTATCCGAGACAAAAGGAGACAAAAGGCTGCATTGAAAATCCACGTTTATATGTATTGAACATCACGAAAGGTATTATGTGCTCCCATTGGTTATGCTGTTTTAAAATATTATTCAGCTGTTCCTTCCTTAAGTATTAGGCAGGATCTATATTGGTTGAAAAATCTAATGGATGTTGTGCTTATTTTGCTATTTGGCCGAGGCTGTCTACAGATGATTTCAAGGTAAAGTTCACAATACATTAACCATAAATTCTACAATTCCAACATCTTGTGCAATTTCTGTTTGTAATGTAATGCTAAAAATATTCTCGATGCTAACAAAGCTGGTTATTGAAGAATACTGTCATTATTTTACAGAAATGTTTATATTTTCATGTAGCTCTTGTTGTCCGGAATATTCAAGGGTAATATTTTATGGAAGCGTGATTCTACTCTCAGACTTCTTTCTCATAAGAAGAAAATTGCGATTCTGCATGCTATTCTTGGAATATTTAAGAATTTAGTGCTCAGAAGAGAACTATGTTTGGCCATCTAATAAGTTGCAAATTTGAACTCTTATCTTGGAAATTAAGGGTAAAATGCACCATTGGAACTAAACTCCTGTACAATCTATTCAAATACCATTACAGAAAATTCACGTGAAATTTTAACTTTATTTCGCATTATCTGCTAAATTATATTTTAAATTGCATGCAATTTATTTGTTTATCCACATCAATGGTAATATAAAAGGAACTAAGGTTCAGCGGACTCTTGAGATGATAGTTCGGTTTTTATTGATAATTTCCATTCCAAATTTTGCAATTCATCAAAACTGTCCTAGAGCTAGAGTCATTTACTTTTACCTCGATCAACTCCCAGGTGAGGGAGATTTACAGTTTCACGCAGGAGGATTTAACCACAGAAGATGTTTTAGTTCTTGATTGCGGTAATGAAATTTATGTTTGGGTTGGGTGTCATTCTAATGTTTCATCGAAGAAAGCTCTGGTTTATGGCCAGGTGAACCATTTACCTTATGACTTTGTCCTATGTTTTCAAAATTTGATGACTGATCATACAAGTACAAATTTGAATGATTCCTAGTACCTGCATTTTGTTTTCCTGTAAGTATTGGTCATTTAGCCCTATACTTTCCAGAAATTCTAATTTTATAAAATATTACACATATTATCATCATCGCAATCATATGGATTGAAACTGTAAATTAGTAATATCTTGTACAATTGATGTTGGCAGCTTTATTCATATTTATTTTCTACTTGGTTGATTAAAAATTGCAGAAATTTCTAGGGAGAGATCTTTCGATTGAAGCAACATCTGTGGAAACTCCAATATATATTATCCCAGAAGGCCACGAGCCACAATTCTTCACGCAGTATTTTGCATGGGATTATAGAAAGTCAAATGTTAGAACATCCCTTCCCTCTTATTTATTTCTAACTCGTGTAATTACACTTAGGGCCTCAAATAGTCAAGTTTAACTTTGTTTTTTTCCCAAAATGAATCATATTACTTGAGCAGTGTCATGTGTACGGAATCAGAGAAGCTGACCTATAAAAGAATAATAAAATTACATGATGAGGCTTTACTATGTCAATCCAATTGAAATGACCAACATAGGAACAATTTTCAAAAAATGCTAAAAAATTTGTGAATTTATTTGACTCATCCCAGGTATGAACATGGTTATCATTTCATATCCGACTGACAAGCATTTTCATTTCAGATAAAAAGTTATGTAGCCCTATACTTGTATAGAAGATCCTCGATTTTTTAGTCAAAAGATCATCATATGTCGAATGTAAATGTGTGGCCCAATTACCATGATACTGTCTCTTACTTGTGAATGATGGTTTTATATATGCTTATCTTATGAATTCTAACTGTTAATAGATGCATGGCAACTCATTTGAACGGAAGCTTGCCAATTTGAAAGGCAAATCACAAAATTTGGAAGTGAGTGGCTACTCTTGCATGGCAATCGGTCAATGAATTCTATTTTTTAGTTCTCTTTCCTAGTTTGGTTACGAAAACACGTTTTGTATTTATCGTTCTTGTTTGTCATTTGTTTTTCCAGATCCCTTCAAGAAACTCTCGAAAGACATTCTCTCCGGAAACTACGCCAAATGGTTCCAAAAGCGTTTCAGCCAAGTCAAATGGGCGGGAACGAGGTTTATTTCCTTCATTGAGTTATTCAGGATCAATTTATAGTTCACCGAACAAACAAACTATTTCTAATTCAACTTCTCTCGGAAAGCTCTACTCTGGATCAGTTCTTGACAATGCCGGTAAGACAGCCTAACTCTACCACGTAATTAATGTCATCGCATATTTTTCTCCTATGCACGCTTTGGGAAGTGTGAGTACACATCAGAAACTAAAATAGTAGCTTATCAAACTTATATTGTTTCTGAACATATAATTGAATGGGACTAAATTTCATTATATTAGATGGTCTTACCGGGGGAGATATTGGAAATGTTGGCCAATTGTCTAATGGATGTTCATCAATCTTTTACTTAAACACAGTTAGAAATTAGAATACGAATAACGATAGGATTATATTTTTATTTTACATTCGTATTATAAACGTTGAGTTATCAAACAATGATAGATCTACTTTCAAGCGATATTAGAATTACCCGTAGAATATATATGATATGACGGTGAATGTCTCTCTTTGCACTAGTTGTTTATATCGCATTTCATGTGCCATTGATCCCCCTAATCGTGCTTTTTTTTTTATCGTTAAACCAGAGCCTCTAGCGAAAGAGTCCTTTTCACCTCCTTTCGAAAAGTACGACACGGGGGATAGTGAAATCTCGTCGAGGTACCCTTTTGAGCGGTTGAAAGTCTCTTCCATGGATCCAGTGAAAGACATAGATGTGACAAAAAGAGAGGTACCCCCAACTCTTGCTTTTCTATTCAAACCTCCCCTCATTTTTCTAAAACTGAACGAATTGTCTTCCATTTAGGCATATTTATCGGAGGAAGAGTTTGTGGAGAGATTTGGTACGAAGCGACAGGACTTTTATCAGCTTCCAAAGTGGAAACAGAATAATCTCAAGAAATCCGTTGATCTTTTCTAGTGCAAGTAAGCCTGAGTGAGCCATTAGAATACCTATTATCATCGAGGTGGCCGGAACTGATCTTCTGAGGTGATTTAACCACCCTTATGCGGCTCTTTTATGTTAATGAACATGAAAGTTGAAATATAAGATTTGAATTTATTTCTGCAGACCCTTTTCCTCGACTTGACCGAGCTATAATTCTTCTGAAATCCAGATAGACTCCATGGTTTCTGCTGAAAACAGTTGGTCCAAATAGATCTGCAGGAGTGAAGCTGAAAAGGTGAACAGATTATTTAACGAAATGACGGCTTTTAATCGATTATTATATATAGAGCTAGCTTACTATTTTCAATGCTTACTAAGTTGAATTGAGTTATTTTGTAGCCTAATTAAATATATCAATCCTAAAAGGTTGGAATCAATCCATCAGGTTTATTTAGTATTATTTTCTTTTTCCTTTTTCATTTGTCTCCCCTAGAAGAGCAGAGGTTACTCGTTCTAGGAATAAAACCCCTAAGGAGGATTCTAACAATTAATTCAAATTAAGAAGATAAACTATTTAGATTTTCTTCTTAAAATAACGCTTCTCTACGAAAGAATTTACTAGGATTATGCCCGTAACATCATATTATATAACAATTAAAAACTAAGACATTTTTATGGTCAGTGCTCGAGTGGAGTTCAAGATGGTAAGCAAACATAGTTGGGGCAGTCCCAAGGAGTAGTTATGTACCAAAGGTTATACCTTTTCATGGTTGGGAAGTCTCGGAGAGGAAAATGGAAAAACTGAGTGGGATTGAATCCCCTTTTCCCCTCCTTGAGGTTATACCTTCTATTTTCTGCA
The DNA here is from genome assembly GCA_003255005.1 of Begonia fuchsioides. NCBI lineage: Eukaryota > Viridiplantae > Streptophyta > Magnoliopsida > Cucurbitales > Begoniaceae > Begonia > Begonia fuchsioides. Next base: position 68,370 of record QAOC01011376.1, on the reverse strand, counting down.
TATCTTGTGCTTGTTATGCAGCTTGGGTTTGCGATGCTCTGTGCCGGGTCGGTTCGAGCCATGACCTCTTGTTAGGTGGATGGTCATGGTGTTGGCCCCTAAATGCTTCACCATCTGCTCGTGATGGTCACACCTAAATGCTCGCTAAATTTGGTGGCTTACGTGGCAAATGAATGCTTCACCATCCTCCAAAAGCAAAAAAATAACAACTACTAGTGTTTGTTTCCATGGATTACACTGAAACAAAAAGGAAAAGAGCAGCTCTGAATTCTCTAATATGAAAACAAATTCAAACGTCATAGTCGGATGCTAAAAAAAGATAAAATAATAGAGATACGGAGAGGTACTTACACTGTGTTAGCGTGCTGAATATCTGCTTCAAGCGCTTTGATTGAATCCTTGAAATTAGAGGTAGGTAAAACAGATCAAAATTACAATTCAGACTGAAATTGTCAGTTTTAATCTGATTTTAGTTTTAAATTTTAAAAAATTGTGGTGATTTATGGGTCGGTATTGGTTTTTAGGAGTAAAAAAACCATGAAACCAGAACTAGGGTCGGGGGTAAAAAAAATTCTAAAATCGAGTAAAATTCAACCTAAATCCTAATAAAATATAATATAATTTTAAAATTACGAGAACCTCCTAATTCATCCTAACCAAATGTATGGTAGGTGCACGGAGTCAATTAACGAATTTACCCTTGTATGGATTCTTTTAATTACGTGGGCTAATCTTATTGGTCAAAGAAACAAATTACTGTGCGTCTGCTTGTAGTGTGCGCCGCCCCTTGGTTTACTTTACCCTCCAAAACACCAGCCTCGTCCGGTATTGAATAAATATTAATTATCCTAATAATTAAATATGAATTTTCTTAATCTTTTGATACAAAAATCTAAATAAAAGATTTAAGATTAACAAATTTAACTCCAAATTATAGAACAATGGTAGATATATCCTCTCATTTTACTTGGACAATATTAAAATATAATAAATCATAAATAATATATAATCTTAAAATTCTAAAATAAACCTCGAGTTTTAAGTAATTATCATTTAAACACGTTCTCAACGGCTGATTACCGATGCGTCCGAGGCCGCCCCGACCAACATAAATCCAGCAGATCAAATACAGTAGATTACCAAGCCAAAAGATAGACAGAAATAAATACTGATTAGAGGGGCAGCTCCCCACTGTCTGCAATCACAACTTCGGTCTTGGGAGTTCCGTTCTGCCTTCCCTCTGCTTCCATGTTGTACACCACGTCCATTCCCGACAGCACCTTGCCGAATACGACGTGTCTTCCATCTAACCTGTAAATACGTCCAGATAGTAAGAAGAAGAAGAGACCCGAAAATATATGTTTTATGCGAGAATAGATTGGAGTTACCAGCTAGTTGTTACGGTTGTAATGAAGAACTGTGAGCCATTAGTGTCTGAACCAGAATTTGCCATTGAAAGCAGCCCTACAAAGATATAGAAAACCATGATTGAGAATTCTTAGGAGTGTGCCCTACTCCTTCCAAAGCTTCAGAATTTTGTTCATCATACCTGGACCGGTATGCTTCAACTTGAAATTTTCATCGGCAAACTTCTCCCCGTATATTGATTCTCCACCTCTTCCATCGCCAAGAGTAAAATCGCCTCCTTGGATCATAAAACTGGGAATTATTCTATGGAAAGAGCTGCCCTTATAGTGCAAGGGTTTTCCATGCTTTCCAACTCCCTTCTCCCCTGCATTGTCGGGTATAATATTGGTCAGCATGGCTCGAGATTTTGTAACATAAGCCTTTGTCTTTTCATGAAGATTTTGTAACACCCTCCTTGATAAAACCACAAATTATCATCCCCAGTCAAGATCATGTCCCAATTACTAAACACCCAAAACCCGATTTTGCAAAAATATTGAGTTTTCAATAGCGAACAAGCGAGAAAATGGAGCCATTGGCTTACCTGTGCATAAAGCTCTGAAATTTTCTGCAGATAATAAACAAGGAATCAAGAGTTAGATTGAGTTCAGCCGAATGGAGAACACCGCAACAAGCTAACTTCGCTGTTCAAATGTGATATAACTGCATACCGACAGTTTTAGGCACGGCCTTCCCAAACAGACCCATTTCGACACGACCTGTAATAAGGGCACAATTTATCTAACCAAAACGAATACTTGCCTACGAAGAATAATCGATTGAGAAAGATCAGTTCCCACTTCCGTAAGAACAACGATTGCAACAAAGAAAAATGCTCACAATATCGGGTAAACCTTAGAAATAAATGAGCAAATAAAATGGTATCGCGAACCTGCAGGTTTGCCATCAATTTCAACGTCAAAGTAGACTTTGTGAGTCACCTCTTTCAGATCCTCCTTCGACTTCTTAGCCTGAAAATGATCATCTTCATCTCAGATAATAATCGTTGCAATGTCTACAACAACAAGTTTTGATTCATAGATCCAGGCTCATAGATGACATATTTCTCAATCATCTCGTCGATAAGCAGGCGATCTTTAACAAAACCAGAGAGAAAGATTCACCTGAGCCAGAGCCAGGGTTCCGATCAGGAGAAACGTCCATAGCAGAAACGACGACGTTCGCGCCATCTTCAGTTCAGCCTCTGCAAATTGCTCTGCACCAGCGGCGCCCTAAACCTGGTTGTAGATCATCGTTTTAATCTTTGACCAATTGAACTATGCCACGTCGAAGCAAGTGCGTGGTTGAATTCCATTGGCTGAGACGAAGGCCATATTCTATAGTGAGTAGCCCAATTTCTAAAATTGAATAAAAATTCTTAATAAAATTTATTATAAATATTAAAATTAATTATAAATTCGTCTAATTAAATAAAATCTAATTTAAATATAATAAAAAATATATATTATTATTATATTTTAATTATTTTAATATAAAATAAAATACGGTAAAAACCAGAATAATTGATTTCGATGCCAGTTTTAAAAATTCAAAATCGTAAATTCTAGTTATAGTTCTATTTTAGAATAAAACCAGGTCGGACAGACCAGTGTCCATCCCTACCAGCAATCATCTGAATTGAGAATTACAAATTTGGGTTTTCATCTCCTCCTTGGTTATCAACTAAATCACCAAGCAATCATCTGAATCCAGAATTACAGATGGCGTGGGCAACATGGTGCCTTAGATCTCCTGATTTCCCCTATGATTGGATCAAATTTGCCACTTTAATATGTCATCCATTTGTTACTGCAGTTATCACAGTGCGCTAGAATGATCAAATCAAATGAAACTGGAAGGAATAAACATGCTACATTACCCTTACTAATTGAACATCTAATCAATTATTCCAAAATATCTTTTTCAGCATACCAAACCCATCTACCAATCAATTCCAGCAACTAATCATGATTTAAAGCAAGTTCAAACACATACCGGGCGTGCCCGTATCTCATCGTTTCTTGAATCCGTATTTTTTACGCTCGTAAAATAGGTCTGTTTTGGCACTTCCCAAATTGACAATTTTGGGGCAGCNTTTCAGCATACCAAACCCATCTACCAATCAATTCCAGCAACTAATCATGATTTAAAGCAAGTTCAAACACATACCGGGCGTGTCCGTATCTCATCGTTTCTTGAATCCGTATTTTTTACGCTCGTAAAATAGGTCTGTTTTGGCACTCCCCAAATTGACAATTTTCGGGCAGCCATCTCTATCTTTCTCCTGCTGAGTGCACTCTTTACAGTAGTAGGCATCAGATATTCCCACTCCTCCACAGATCACACACCGGCCTTGAAATGATCCGTAATTGCACTCGTCACAGACTCGAACAAGTGTGCAGGGACGAACGTAGGAGTCGCAAATCACACACTTTCCGTCACACTTTTCGCAGAGTCTTCCGATGGCAATTCCAGGCTGCTTTCGGCACATAATCAGGTCAGGATGATGCTTGGCCATGTTTTACACAACAAGCTCTCTACTCCTATGAAATCCAAAATTTGAAAAAAGCAGATAATATGAAATTGTTAGCGGAGAAAAGAACACTGACAATAACCATTTAAGAGCACAGGAATGAGGTTTCCAATCAAACTCAAAATGAAAGTATCATCCAAAGCACCGTGCATATAAACAAACAGCTACCAATAGACGCCATACGTGCGTGGAATATAATTCTGTCACTCGAAGATAGTTTGTAGAAAGGGATTAAGCTGCTGCGATCTAATTAGTTTACAGAGCAATATCTTAGACACAGTAAATGGAAAAAAATTGTGACATTTCATTCACTTCAGTCCAGTAATACACAATCCTGTGTCAATATGTCATCTCGTTTTCAAATCACCGGTTGCTTTCTTTCGTTGCATTGCTAAGTAAGTACTAACAAAATCCTTCGAAGAAGAATGTCAATCAAAAGAATCAAGAAAATACACAAAAAAAAAACTCCACGTTAATAGTAGGACAGCACAAAAAAGAATAGAACCAAACCCTAAAATGAAAACCGAAAGCAGAAAGACATAAAGGGAGCGATCTCCGGAAGAAACAAGGAAAACAAATCATCCTCACCAGATGTAAACAAGTAGCAAATCGAGAATTACGGCGTAGCTAGCCACCAGTCGAAAAATCGCCGGGAACGGGCAGACAATAGAGCAGAATAGAGGGTGCCGGAATGGGAGGATGGGCCGAAGGAACTGAAGGTTAGAGCTGAGAAGGGTTTTTCACTTCGCCACTCTCTAATTTTAAGTTTTAGCCCAAATCTATTATAGATTCGCAAAATGGCCCCATTTGTCGTTCTGGATAGTGAGACACGTGGCAATATGGATTGAAAATTTAGAATTAATTTTAATTTTAGTATTAAATTCATTTCCATAAAATTCCAAGACGCCCGGCTAGAAAACCACAAATCATTATTTCTCACAAATGTTGAGTTGTATTAGTTAACCAACCCGATTTTGCAAGTCAATTTATCAAAATTAGATCCGAGCTCAAATCGATCAGATAATTAATTCAATCAGAAACTGACCCAAGTTCGAGCTTACATAACAAATTTTCAAAATCAAAATCTGATCTTACTCAAGCAATCTGATTGAATTGGTTTGGTGGGTTGATCCGATTGTCATCTCTGCAATGCAGGACTCTCTTGTAAGAATTTATTGTTGGGAGTTATGTGTTAAGAATTTAGGTTCGACGTCTGCGCTGTCCTAGTGTGAGAGTTGTTACTCCCAATATTGAGGTAGCTCCTTGTGATATCAGGTAAATGCCTCTTATCTCTGGGCTGCTGAGTCACCGTGATTTAATCTCCTCACAAACTGTCGGGCTGGGGTGTGGGGGTCCTGTAGACGAGAGATTTCGTCTGTTAAATATAAGGACTCGTGCTAGGAGTTAGAACTGAGTTGAATCGACTTGCACAAGCAGTTAAAAAAATTTCAAACCTTGAAAGCAATTGATTTACCTACCTAGCACTCGGTCGATTTTGGATTGATTATCTTATAACACGACCCTACTCATAGATAATAATGAATTATATTTATTTTTCATTTAATTATTTAAATTTCAAATTTTTTGTTTGTTGTTTTTAATAGGATGGAACTCAATTTTTTTTTTTTATAATTATTTGTGAGTTACGCTGGGGTGGGCATCAAGTGTTATCAGATCAGATTGAGGCAAATTCAATCTGATCCGATAACAATTGGATCGACAATTTTGATCCGATCGGATTAAAATGCATGTGCCATTCCCGAATTCGATTAACGAAATCGGATTGAATTTTTAAAAACCTGTAATTCAGAAATTTCTCGACATTGTAAAAACTTGTAATTCGTGACGCGATCCGATGAGGGTACCGATGGCCGGCCGGCTCCTCTGTCGATTCCTCCTCTGTTCTTCGTCGTTTTTAACGAATCTACTCATTTACAATTGCCATTACATAAATAATTTACAAATCTAAAATCAAATCTCCATACCTATTTATATTTTCGTTTCTGTTCTTTGCGGCCGTCTTCGAAGACTCGGAGTATAGGAACAGAAGGTCGGCGAGGCGGTTCGGCTTCGTTGTCATAGTAGCGGAGTCGAGAAATTGGGACAAGTGATTTTCGGATTCCAAAATCGGAGTCGGGGATGCTGAATGATTTAAGGTTTCGACTTTCGGCCGATTTGAATTAAGCAATCCGACTTTCAGATTGGATCGGATTGACTATCAGATTTGGCTTCGAATCTGATAGCCAATCCAATCCAATAACGATCCAAAAATCAGATCAAATGAAAAACTGTTCTACTGAATATCTGATCTGATCCGACCGAATCCGATCGAATTGGATCGGACCGTCGGATCTGACCGGATCCGCCAACCCTTAGTTGAAACCATTTTATGACAAAGATAAAAATGACGAGCGTACACCTCACGCTTTTCTGGCTTACTCTATAAAATCAAATCCTTTCACAGACCGGCGCTAGTTTGCCGATCCCGAACCCTAAACGCTCCTACCGCCCATGGCCACCACCGAACCTACTCATAGAGGAGATGAAGATGCTCCGACTGTGGAAGACGAAGACACTGGAGCTCATGTTGCTCCGATTGTAAAATTGGATGAGGTTGTAGTGTCCACCGGTGAAGAGGAGGAAGACGCTGTTCTTGATTTGTATGCTTTATTTTCTCTCTCTCTCTCTCTCTCTCTCAACGTCTACTTGTACGATATTTAAGTTATTGCTATTTGATATTTGTATATTTTCTTTTTCAATTTTTTTTTACAGGAAATCGAAGCTCTACCGATTCGACAAAGATGGAAATCAGTGGAAAGAGAGGGGTGCTGGCACTGTTAAGCTTTTGAAGCACAAAGAGACAGGGAAGGTTCGTCTCGTCATGAGGCAATCCAAGACACTTAAGATCTGCGCCAATCATCTTGGTTTGCATCTCTATTTTCTCTTCACGAACTTGCCTTCATTTTGTTTTGTTTTTCATCCTTGATTTTTTTTTTTTATCTGCTCTGCTGCAGTGTTACCAACGATGTCAGTTCAAGAACATGCTGGGAATGAAAAATCGTGTGTTTGGCACGCCACAGACTTTGCTGATGGTGAATTGAAGGATGAGCTTTTCTGTATTCGATTTGCATCAGTTGAAAGTGAGTATTTTTTTAAAACTCCCTAGCGTTCTTACTTCATATTCGTTCATCTTACTTGCTAATTATAATTATTCATGGAAGAGCATAATAGTGGTGTTTTGGAGCAAACCAGATTTCGGGCTCTTCTCAATGTAAGGAAGAAGTCTGAAGTTAAGCTTTTCAAAGCGTTAATAACTTATGAAACTTTTTCTATTGGATTTAGCTCTATCGTAAAAGGATCTTTATTTTTTTGGCTTATTTAATTTCTGGTCCACGGTCCATCCATTGGAACTGTTTTTTTATGTTATCTTGGGTTGTTAAGGATTGCCTACTGTTTTCTGTGTGTTTCTCACAGTACATATGGTCTATAATTGAATGTTCTCTGCTAATAAGCATTAGAATCATCTAAAATGTGTTTTCAAGTATTTTGGTTTTAGTTCTATACAAGTCTAATTACCATAACGTTTGATTTGGTTCCTGTTTGATCAAATATGAATTATGGTATGGTTCCTGTTACCACATAAAGTCATTTCTTATCACTGATTGTTAATGTGTGGTTTCTATTTAGACTGTAAAACTTTCATGGAAGCATTTCAAGATGTCGCTGAATCTCAGCGAAACAAAGAGGAAAATAAAGATGCATCTTCGGCAGCTGAACTTCTTGATAAATTGAGAGTCGAAGAACAAAAAAGCAAGGAAAAAGACGGGGATGAGGTTCCAACTTCAACAAAAGAGGACAAGGACACATGGGCTGAGATAGAAAAAGCTGTTTTAGAGGTGAAAGATGGCGAACCAGCTGCCTTGGCTTAAAAGAGATGATTTTGATCAGCACAAGCCAGGCATAATGTCTACCGAGGTTGGATTGCATTGTACCACCCGCACTGCAATGCTATAGTTGGACGTTTACTCGACTGTGAAATCATGGGCAACCGATTTGGACATTTGGAGTCTTTCAGGTCATTTTTATTTCATGTCTTGAGAGTTTTATTTTGCTGTGTGAGAATGGCTAGAAAATAAATTATTTAGTACAGGGTGTAAGTCAAGTGAAAGAAATTACATGTTTCAAACGGAGATTAGTTGGTATTTCTTCAATATTGTTGGACTAATGTCTAGTTTGCTGTGATTACAGTTTTTTAATGGTTATTTGATCCCAAGTGGGACGTCCTTGTCAAATGTCTCCAGCTATGCAGATAAGCTTTGGGGATTCCGAATTAATCAACCTTGTGGGGACTAGCTTCCCTAGTTTCTGTTGCTACGCGTGTACACATTTGGATTCTCAGCAACTATACAACTAATGGGNCTGTGTGAGAATGGCTAGAAAATAAATTATTTAGTACAGGGTGTAAGTCAAGTGAAAGAAATTACATGTTTCAAACGGAGATTAGTTGGTATTTCTTCAATATTGTTGGACTAATGTCTAGTTTGCTGTGATTACAGTTTTTTAATGGTTATTTGATCCCAAGTGGGACGTCCTTGTCAAATGTCTCCACCTATGCAGATAGCTTCCCTAGTTTCTGTTGCTACGCGTGTACACATTTGGATTCTCAGCAACTATACAAATACAACTAATGGGCTAGGGTACTGTAAGTACTCTGAGATTAGACTTACACATTTTGGAGTACTAGATAGATCAATTCTTCAAGAAATGCTGCATTTGGTGTCTTGTTTTACTGATTTGGACAATTAAAATTCATAATTCGCATCTATGATTGTATTATTTGCATAAAAAATTCAAAGAAAGTAAAATATATAGCATTATTTGATCGCTAGTAATCCATGACTGAACTGTGGTGCCGGCCATAAATTTGTCTGAGTGTTCAATTAAATACCCAGTCCACCTTAAATATTTAAGGATAGTTTCAAGTTTGAATGTCGACTTGGTTGGTTGAGCCTTTAATGGATCCAAGGGTTCAAATCGCTGTTTCTCTGTTGGGATTTTGCATTTTCGAGTTGGGTTTAGAGTTGATTTTGGATTTGGACCGGTTATTTTCTGATTTGGAAATTAGTTTTTTGAGATACGGTTTAATTTTGATTTTTATGATTTGGATTAAACCGGTAGATTGAAGGGCCATAAACAAGGTTTTGGGTCACGCTAAGCAATTATATTTTTAGATTATATTATGAATGTAATAAATATTAAAGGATGTAGTTAATTATTTATGATGAATATAAATAATTAAATTAAATATATAATGAAAGGAAATCGAGCCGTCGGCCGTCCCCTCTCACGTCTCACCTAACCAGTAACCACTAACCAACTCAAAGATAGCGCCCAGAAATGTGAGAGTTGAGCTCCTGCTTCCCGTCGTCCCCGCCGTCTTGTTCTTATCTATCTCGGAGTTTATCGTAAATTCTGGCTTTTTTCCCTTCATCTTTCCGAATCTCAGACTGGGAATAGTGGGTTAGAATCTAATGCCTCCGTGATTGCTACAAAGCTTTCAAGGGAGCATCATAGGCCGTCATCGCCATGACTGGAAACTTGCCCGACATGTAGAAACTTTTGTGAGGGAAATCAATTGTTGTATTCTTTGCAGCTGAGCCTCGGGGAGAGGATGGGAACTGGTGCTTCTAGGAGTTCTGATGGCGGCGCGCACGGAAACGAGGAGCGAGAGGATAGTCTTGATCGAGCTGGCGGGCTACTTTATGTTTCTCTGAAGATGGAGAATTTCAAGTTCAAGGGAGACCTCATTCCGCATGTTTATGGCTCTGTTCCTCTCATCGGTTCTTGGGATTCATCTAAGGCTGTAATTTCCCCTTTTCTTTTTCTCTGGTTGTTGATGGTGAGAGCTTTTAGTTTCAGTTCTGTGATCCCGTCTGAATTTTGGGTTTATTTTTGTGCAATTTTAGCTTTGCATGGAACGAGAAGCAGCATCGATGTGGGGGATGAGCTTTGTTGCTCCTCCTAATCATGGTACCGCTCCTTACACTCTTCAAATTTTCATATTTTCCTCAATTTGCAACCCAAATTCACGTCATTTTATGTTTCGTGTTAGAAAATTTGGATTTCAAGTTCCTTCTGAGGCCAAGAAATAGCAACTTTCCTTGCATAGTTGAAGAGGGTCCCAACAGAATTTTTAGTGGAGGAACATTACAAGGAGATACAAGGCCGGCACTTTTCAGGCTCAGTGCTGATGATGTTTTGGAATGTCGGGTGTACATTGAAACTGACAAAGTCTCACCTTTTGATCTTGCTGCAAGTTGGCGTGCCTACCAGGAAAACCTTCGTCCTTCAACTGTTCGTGGAATTCCCGACGTTAGCATTGTTTCAGCGCCTGAGATTGGCATTGAGGTATATCTGGGTTTGATATTTGGCTCTTTTGAAATATTTCTACTGTTAAATACATATTAAAAATAAATTAATTTTAACCGTGCAAGTGCTATTTGGCAGTTTATATGGTTCTAATTTTACTATATGAAAAAATATGGTTTTTTCTAGAAGTCTGAATTTCATTTGCTTTGATATGCCTTGGGGGTTGTAAACTATTGGAAATTAAGAAAAAAGGTTTNTGCTATTTGGCAGTTTATATGGTTCTAATTTTACTATATGAAAAAATATGGTTTTTTCTAGAAGTCTGAATTTCATTTGCTTTGATATGCCTTGGGGGTTGTAAACTATTGGAAATTAAGAAAAAGGTTTGCTATTTTTATTGATGAAGTATTCTAGTAAACTGGTTTTGGAAACTGTCAGTTTTTTTCTCTTTGCCAGAGTGGCTCATCTGCAAGTTTGGAGCTTGATCTCGAACATTATGTTGTGCCAGCGCCTTCTGCGAACTCTGGAATGATTTATGCGGCTAACATGGCTGAAACTCCGAGATCATTAACAAGTTCTTCATTCTCTAGAGACGGAGGTGTTTCTGCAGGTGAACCTTCAGCATTAAAGGTTGGCTCTTTTTTAGTTGCTATTGTTATCTATGCAGAAGACATTTGATTCTTGAAGTGTTATCTCCTGTTTGACATTATAATCTTTAGTATTTAAGATCTCATCATGATCTTCAATCAATGTTTACTTCTGCAAATGGAGGTTACGGATACATCAAAGGTTTATACAAGTGCTGGAATGGTCGAATCGAAATCTGTGGGAACCTTTTCTCCTTTCCAGAAGGGACTCTTTGTGGATAGGGGCGTTGGATCTCCTAGGCTAGCTAAATCAACCGGTGCAAGCACTTTTTGTTTTGATCTCAAATTGGATACAGAAACCAAGGTTTGTTTGCTTTCATGTTTTTCACCTCTAAAGATTTTAAAATAAAAGGCTCATTTTTGGGTGCCCAATCTTCATTACTACAACTATTCTGCTTATTTCTAGAATTCAATGCCCGCTGCTGCTGGAGCTGTTGCTGCAGCTGCTGTAGCTGATCAGATGCTTGGTCCTAAAGAGGATAGACATTTGGCAATAATCCTGGTATTTTCCTTGATAGAATTTTGATGTGAAATGCTGATAGTTGTATTTCCTAGTTTAATATCTTGAGAGATTGCAATGTAAATTTCACAGTTTCTAAAAGCATTAGATATTGTTTTTATCTAAAGATTCTTGTGGATGATGCAAGTATAAGTTCTTACGATTTTGTTTGCTTTAGGTTAGCTTACCGGCTCGTGGGAAGACATTTACTGCAGCTAAACTGACTAGATATCTTCGCTGGTTGGGTCATGATACAAAGCACTTCAATGTTGGAAAGGTCATTTCATGGTAAAAAAATGATTATTCAAATGCTGAATCAAATATAATAACTTTTCTTTGTTGCAACAGTATCGGCGCCTTAAGCATGGAGCTAATCAGGTGCATTTAGTTCTATTTGATTTATTTATAACTTGTTGAGTTGTTAATTATTACCATGAACCATGTATATAGTAGTCATTTTGTGTATTATCACATAGATGGGATGAATAGCTTCTATGATATTATTTGCCTCGCTTTCTTAGACGTTATTAGAGAGATACAATATTTCTGGGTGCAGACTGCTGATTTTTTTCGAGCTGACAACCCGGAGGGCATGGAGGCGCGGAATGAGGTGATTTTCTGCCATAGAATACAAGTTATTGGTAGAATGATTTGTTGGTCTGAAAGTACTTCTGTTTTTCAAAGCATTTTCTAATAGTTTTCAATTTCTCTTTTTACCGTTGCATGCTTTTTCTATGAAGAAAGATCATTTCTTTTTCTCTATGGCGAACTTGATTATCCTAGATGATGTTAAGGTTGATACCAAGTTAAACTTCTTTGTGGACATAGTTTTAATATATCACGTGCTACTAGGTAGCAGCTCTGGCTATGGAAGATATGATAGCATGGATGCAGGAAGGTGGCCAGGTAAGTTAATTTCTTTTATTTCATCTACTTCGATATTTTTTTTTATTTCTAAGTTGGCTTAATTTCTTTTATTTCATCTACTTCGATATATTTTTTTAATTCTAAGTTGGCTATTAGGTAGGAATACTCGATGCAACCAATAGCACCAGAAAACGAAGGAACATGCTGATGAAAATGGCCGAAGGAAAATGCAGGGTATAGGATCAACCATGAAGAGATATTTAAGAGTCTTCTTCTATTAAACTAGTTTTACATATCTTGTGATGTATGAATCCATTACTTTCTCACAGATTATTTTTCTTGAAACACTCTGCAATGATGAGCAAATTATTGAGAGAAATATACGGCTTAAGATACAGCAAAGTCCTGATTATGCAGAAGTGTATGCCTTCCATCTCTTTTTTTTTTTCGTTTTATGTTTTGACAGCTGTGAATATCATAACTAGTGTTATTTTGCAGACCAGATTTCGAAGCTGGCTATCAAGACTTCAAAACTCGGTTGAGCAACTATGAGAAAGTAGTTTTGGCAAATCTTAAATGAATGTTTTCTCCTTAATTTATTGGAAAAAATTTGCAAATACATTATTCTTATCAGGTTTACGAGCCCGTGGATGAAGGATCTTATATCAAAATGATCGATATGGTCAGTGGTAATGGAGGACAAATACAAGTGAGTTTGTTTCTTTTTCATGCCACGTGGAACCTTTGTATTTTCCTGACACTGCCAATGTTTTGGTTCTTTTCCCAATTCTTAGTGTAAATCTCAAATCATTTTTAAAAAAATAGAGCCTTCGAAGTTGGCTTACCGATTAGTTAGTATAATCTTAATATTTTTTTCATCAGGTGAACAACATCAGTGGCTATCTTCCTGGACGAATTGTGTTTTTCTTGGTATGACCTGCGATTTACAAAATCTATCATCAATATATATAATTTCTTTTTTTTTTCTTGAGAGTCACCAAATACCCTCTCTTGTGCCTATAATAACTAATCTGTTCTTTGCGAAATGAGGGTCAACCCAAAATTTAGATTTGTTTCTTACTAGTTAAGGGATACCTTGTGCAGGTGAACACTCATCTCACACCTCGCCCTATATTGCTTACGAGACATGGAGAGAGTAGAGATAACGTTAGAGGGAGAATTGGTGGTGATCCAGCGTTAAGGTACATTTGATTCTCAATTCAATGACACCAACATAAATATTAGAGTTAGTCTAGGTTTAGCATCTTACCATACCTCCTAATATATCGTTACGTGGTTTGATCAATTCATAAAATAAATAATTATTTTATTTATACTCGTTAAATGCATTTGAATTGATTCAATCACGCGACAAAACGTCAAGTAATATAATAAGAGAATAAAATTAGACTAACTCAAATATTAATTGATTTATGTAATTGAACTTATACATTGTGGTTACTTTGTACAATTCAAATATTAATTGATTTATGTAATCGAATTTATACATTTGTGGTTATTTTGTATAATACAGTCCATGTTTAGGATCGATCGGTGACTATTTTCTTTTTCTTGTTATATTTCTAAATATTCAAGTGTTTCTCTATTGTCCAATTAAATTCGTTTCTCTTGTTACTAATATGTAAATGTTATGGATACTTGCAGCGATGCTGGACAAGTTTATGCGAAGAAGCTTAGGAACTTCGTGGAAAAACGACTGAAACCAGAACGAGCGGCTTCTGTAAGTCTCATCTAGATCTTTCTAGAATCTGATACAAGGAGTCGACACAAATGAATTTTGTGCATTAAGTTTTTGAGAATACAATTGAGTTTGGAGACTCACACCATGCATTTTAACTTTCACTACCATTTGTTAGATAAAGTTCATATTTAGCTGGACATAACTGCTCCTTAAAGCTGCTAATTATGATGTTTTCCTTCTTAATTGAATTTAGATATGGACCAGCACATTGCAGCGAACAATTTTGACGGCAAGTCATATGGCTGGGTTCCCCAAGGTTAGTCAGTGCCTAGTAATGTTGGTAGTTACGTGATGTGTGTAGTTAGAAGTTATTAGAAGTTGAGGGAGGTTAATACATATAACTTATAAATATTATAATATAGAATTATTGAAGGAGGTGGAGAAATGCACTAGGGGAATTCTAGGCTGACTCGGCGTGCGGAGATATCGCTTGGAGTCTCAAAGTTCCAAAGACCAAATTTATATATTGTTTGAGTTAGTCTGAGATTATACTCTTGTCATATCTTTTAACGTATCACTACGTGATTGAATCAATTTAAATATATTTAATAAATAAAAATAATAATTATTTGAATTGATTTAATCACGCGACGATACTTCAGTAGATATGACAAGATGATATTACAAGAGAGTAACTCTAGACTTGCTCTATATTTTTTACTTGTTCAACTATTATATTTTGATTTTGTAAAGATTCAATGGCGAGCACTTGACGAAATAAATGCTGGTGTGTGTGATGGGATGACTTACGAAGAGATCAAAAAGAACATGCCCGAGGAATACGAGTACGATGATTTTCCATTTTTTCTCTTTTTTTTTGGAATTTACGAATAATTTTCATATAAACTATAATAAGTGCAGGAAGAGACTTTCTCATAGAATTTAATTCTTCACTTCTTAATGCAGGGCCCGAAAGAAAGATAAGTTAAGATACCGCTACCCTCGTGGAGAATCATATTTAGACGTTATACAAAGGTATAACTCGTAGTTTTTGTTTGAATCCGAGACTTGTAAACTCACCCTTTCCACTGACTTAACCATTACAAGGCTCGAGCCTGTAATTATCGAGCTGGAAAGACAACGAGCGCCCGTCGTAGTAATCTCTCATCAGGTGAAATATTTGGCAACATTTTCGCATTATGCTTCCCGATGCGACTAAGATACTTATTTGCAGGCTGTTCTTCGAGCACTATACGCCTACTTCACCGATCGACCTTTGAAAGAAATTCCACATATCGAGGTAATTTGTAAATTCTTCTACTCATGGTTTAGGAAGTGATGATATACTAATGATTATGTTATTATCGCTCGAAACAATGGAAGATGCCGCTGCACACTATAATCGAAATACAGATGGGAGTGTCGGGTGTTCAAGAGAAGCGATACAAGATCATGGACTAACATTGCTACTCTACACGTTACTCGGAGTCTAGTCTCGGACTACACCTTTAAATCCGCATAGTTTTTTTCTTTTACTGATCTTCAATTTTCATTTGTTAATCTTCTGTCGTTAAACCTCTGAAATGTGCTGGATTCAGATTGGGACTGTAGGGCCGATAGTTGATGAAATTCAGATTGGGAACCAGCAATTGTTTTGGGGGCATTAGTTTTTCTTGATGAATTACTTTCTTGTGCTTAAAATTTCGTGATTTCTTCATTTGATGGAGTTCAACGGCCATTGATGGGGTGAGGAAGCCATTTTGGCGAGAATTAAGAAGGAAAACAGGGCTGCAAGTGAGAGCGGCGTGAATAAAGGGGAAGAGAGAGAGAGGAAAAGAAAAAGCTTCTTTTTTTACGGGTGACTGTTGATGCACCATAGACAGACAACAGTGTGATCTTCGTAGCAACCTTGGGTGGTTTTCAGTTCCCGATCTTGATCTGCTCCTACGCGTGAATGCCGGCAGATCAAGGCGTCGTTGACTAACGTAACATTGCGTGTAGACAGGATGACTTTTTGGAAAGATTAAGGATCTTGTTTGGGCTGGATTCAGAGTTAGTAGATCAGGCCATATGTTTGTGCCCAATATTCAAATCAATTTAAAACCACAAAGGGTAGAGAAAGGGGATAAAGAGACCCTACAGGCTACAGCAACAGCCGGTGGCTACAATTCCACCCAGCCATGGCCAGGGGAGGGTCCTAATGAACTCAGCTCCACTGCATTCTGAGCTTCAAGTCTCCGTCTTGGTCCACCACCCACGCCCCCATCATTGATCGACCTCCCAACCTGTCTTTCACGCCACTCCTATCAGTCGCGGGAGATTTTGACTGATGTCGGTTTCAAGGGCTGTTAAACTAACCCAACCTTCTATATTTAATAACCCCATCTTATATGTTATCATCAAAATACATCTAAAAACCATGCGACTCCCACTATTTAGTACAGATGACGTAATTGTGGACAATGAATATTCAGAATAATAATCTCCGGCGAGGAACTAACTGGGGATGATTGGTTCTGCCACCGCCGGGAAAAACAGCGAGATGGTGGCCTATTGTCTCGAAGTTCCTCTGACACCGACGTCGCTACGTCAGCCAGTCAATTACGTCTTTATAGATTGGCGTTGAAAATTCAGTCACCGAAAGAGAAAGAGCGGGATATGGATAATAAGGATATCGCGGCGAAAAAGACGTTGATGCGGGGTGCATTCATCCCTCCTCGCCGGGAATCTCAACTGCACCGGTTTCTCGCTTAGCTCCATGAAACAACAGTCAATGAAAAATGAAGCTTTTTTTTATTCTTACCTTTGGAATGAATTTGACGTTTCAGAACCGAAGAAGGTGACGACTCGTCCTGGTACGACGAGTCCAGCACCGAAATCAGACTCGGTAGCAACTCGGCGGCATTGATTTCTGCCAGCAGGCTATCGCAACGGTCGAGAAGATTATTTCCACCCCCATTGTCCGACGCCTTGTAGTTGCTACACCTCTGAAAATGACAAAGAATTCGTGAGCGATTTATCAATTTTGTCAGTTGAAGGCATGAGCTTGAGTTAACTACCTCGGCGTCACTGCTTTCGCCTCCTTTCGGGCTCGTACGGACATTGACGTTGTTCAAGCAAATTACTATATGGGATCCTTGTTTTATGCGCTAGTTGTACTTCTTGTCGATGGGCTGCCAGAGGTGTCCTTGACTATTCGAAGGCTTGAAGTTTTGTACAAGCAGAGAGAGTTTTGCTTCTACCCTGCATGGGCACATGCAATCCCCGCAGCAGTTCTGAAGGTCCCTCTCTCGGTCGCTGGATCACTTGTTTGGACGTGTCTTACTTATTATGCATTGGATACACTCCTCAGGTGGAGAGGTTAGTTGGGTCTCAGAAGGCTTTTCTCCAGCTTTATTTTTTACCTTGCATTGAACCAAACCCTGCCCTTTTAGGAATACGGTGTCGTTTGTCCTCAAAAGATTCAACAAACAAAATTGGATCTGTGCAGGTTCTTTCGTCAGCTCATCTTGCTATTTGCAGTGCATTTGACGTCATTATCCATGTTTCGATTTCTGGCCTCCATCGATGATGGCTGGTGGCTCTGCAATATTTTTTGTCCTGTTATTTGGAGGATTTGCCATCAATCACTCTAAGCACCTCTCTTTTGTCTTTAATTTGTCGTCATTATCCATGATTCAATGTTGGATTTGCTTTAGCTTTAACTTTCTTGAATTGTAAGTTTATCTCTCTATCTTGCAATATTCGACTCAATCGATTGTTACATTTCTTATGCTGCATATTCTGCATACAGCTCCGGGAGCATCTCATGCAATTATCTCGCATGAAAAGCTCTCCCAAATACAGGCCAGCCATGAGTCTCGTGAGAATACAACTAAGGAAAGAAACGCGTCTCCAAATAGAATAAGTAAGGACAAGAAAAGGTAGGAATTTAAATAGAAAAAAAGTACCTAATCGGACGATTGCTCATTGCTGCAATGTGGTTAAGTAATCTAATATAGATAGATGAAGGAATTTAAAAGAAATATGGTACGTAGTTATACTAAATAAACATCAATTTGCATGTATTGACATAAATTTTACAATAACTTCGAGGTGGAAATTGGTCCGGTCCCAATCGAGATCGGTTCAATTTTAAAAATGGAGTTCCAAAATGGTCAAACTCGATCTTTACACCAACCCAAATAAAACCGAGATATTTGGTTCATTTCAGTTTTAATTAAAAATAATAAGATAAACCAAACAAAAGCAACTTTCATATTAAAAAAATAAAAATTTAAAATATAAATAATAAAACTTGAAAAACTTCATATAAAACCTAGATGTTGATTCTTTAAGAATTAAATTAATCATATTGATAAATTTATTTGAGTTTCATAAATTATATACGATGAAAAATACATATTTTCATTTGAATGTGAAAATCAAATCCAAACATTAAAATAGAAGCAAAATGAATAAATTTAGATCAAATAAATGACTAAAAAAGAATTAAAAAAGCAAAAAAAAAGAAGATATCTAACCAACCCAAAACCGAAAAGTAGAGCAAAAAACGATAGATCGTCCGAAATAACAAAGCCCAAATATGATAACAAAAACTGAAACGAAATAAAAAAAACCAAGAACCGTTGTTACACGAAACCGAAAACTGAAACCTTTTCGATTCAATATTTACACAGAGAAATGCCCATTGTTCTATTGTGACGAAGTGATATGTTTTTTAAAAAAATAGAATAAACATATGTATTTATATTTTAAAAACTATCATAATTGGCATGTATTATCGTTAAATTACAAAAAAAGCCATTAATTTATTCAAACAAAGCCACATCTTTTTTTTTTCTCTCTCTCTCCCTCCATCCCTCCCTCAAGTTTCCTCTATATTCTAAGTCCGTACACTGTAAAACAAAACTCATCCTCTCCAACCTAAAACAAACCAGCAACGACACCCACTTGAGGACAGACCTGATGCTGAGAGGGCTAACTCTGTTTCAGAAATATTTTCTAAAGAAGATGACACTCGGTGTCTTGTAATGTTGCTCGGAGATACCTGGGACAGAAAAATCAAAAGGAAAGTCGAAGACTACGAACGTGTGGACCAAAAGTCCGTTCGGAGGAACAAGACTCCGGTCGCCGGAGTAAGA
>QAOC01011376.1:0-48817 GCA_003255005.1 Begonia fuchsioides | reverse complement strand
AAAAAAAAAAGGAAGATATCTAACCAACCCAAAATCGAAAAGTAGAGCAAAAAACGATAGATCGTCCGAAATAACAAAGCCCAAATATGATAACAAAAACTGAAACGAAATAAAAAAAATCAAGAACCGTTATTACACGAAACCGAAAACGGAAACCTTTTCGATTCGGTATTTACACAGAGAAATGCACATTGTTCTATTGTGACGAAGTGATCTGTTTTTTAAAAAAATAGAATAAACATATGTATTTATATTTTAAAAACTATCATAATTGGCATGTATTATCGTAAAATTACAAAAAAAGTCATTAATTTATTCAAACAAAGCCACCCTTTTTCCATCTCTCTCCCTCCCTCCCTCAAGTTTCCTCTATATTCTGAGTTCGTACACTGTAAAACGAAACTCATCCTCTCCAACCTAAAACAAACCAGCAATGACACCCACTTGAGGACAGACCTGATGCCCAGAGAACTAGCTCTGTTTCAGAAATATTTTCTAAAGAAGATGACACTTGGTGTCTTGTAATGTTGCTCGGAGATACCTGTGACAGAAAAATCAAAAGGAAAGTCGAAGACTACGAACGTGTGGACCAAAAGTCCGTTCGGAAGAACAAGACTCCGGTCGCCAGAGTAAGAAACGGCCGGCCAACTACAAGCTCTAGGAGGCCACAAAGCGAGCCGTGAGAGGATCAACATCGCTAAAGAAGATGCAGACAAGGTGTCTAACGGCGGATATGATAATAGCAGGTCAAAATTGGTTCTCAAACCAATTGCTCGTACGGCGATAAAGTATTTGATTCTGGTCTAGCATTTAGAGGCAATATAAAAGAAGAGTCAAACGAAACCATCATCCCCAAGCTAAACCCAAACCAGCAAATACTCAATCAAGCACACTAACAAAAAAATGATAGAACAATACACAACACAACAACAAAAAACAATACACAACACATAGTTAACGATGTAGAGTTTCAAAAAACTAGAAGAAAGAGGTTACCAATGAGGAAGAAGAGTGGAAGAGAGAGAGGCAACCAACGAGGAAAAAGAAGAAGAGAGCGAATGAAGGGGTTAGCTACAACCCAATAGCTCAAAAACCAATTGGCACTTTCAGTGGTTTGGTGCGAGCTTAATGAAGTTGATTTGGAACAGGGATTGTAAAGAGAGCTATGGGAGCCGCCACAACCACTCCATAATCATTAAATGTAGATCACGTACTGAGCGTTTGATTTGATTCTAAGCAGAAGTTGTGGCCCAACCAACGTTTCTTATTTTCTACATTTTCTCTATCACTTTCTGCATTTTATTGCCATTGAGAGTTTGACCAAGCTCAAAAATAAATTAATTCAATTCCAAGTTTGAATGTTATGTCTAATACTTTGGTTTTCGTATCATAATCTAAAGTTGCTTTTATGCATTTTCACTATACATTATCAACCATCTTTTGACCTACAACACCTTTTATTTTAATCTTGTTTCTTTGTGCCATGACATTTCCTAATCATGGTTGCTGAGGCCATGCATATAATTTATATATCGAAGATCAAAATCCTATTGAAAGCTGTGCGATAATGAGATGGATAACATCTTTGTAGATCTAGGGACTTTGGATCTAGATTTTCAACAAGACAATCAACGATTTGTTGTGGCGACAGTTGTATTTTGTAGGCTCCTTTTTTGTTGTGTAATATGTTTGCCAATGACTCTACGTCACCTGCAACAGTAATAGCCCAACAACAATCTGTAATAAAAAAATTATATATTCTTTTAAAAGTTAAACATAATATGAATAGACGTTAAAATAATATTTCTTTTTAAGATACCAGTGTGTTTATTTCTTCATAATCATAAAATTAAAGTCAGCAACTCTAATGTTTGGCTCTTTTTATTAGCAAATAAATTTTGTTTTAAAGACTTACGACGGTTAAAAAGCAATAAAAACATATTAAATTTTGTATTGACATTATCATACCACAATAATGTTAAAATTAATTTAAGTGAAAGGTAATGAAAAAAATGAGTTATCTTAAAAACAACAACTCTATAGTTGTGTCACTTACTCATCATTCTTCCAATTGAATGAATGTTGATCCTAATATGGAGATCATAATAATAACATAATAAAAACATTAAGCAAACCAAATCTAAATAGAAAAAAAGTATCTCAATCGGACGATTGCTCATTGCTGCAATGTGGTTAAGAATATAATATAGATAGATGAAAGAATTTAAATGAGATATGGTATGTATTTGTATTAAATAAACATATATTTGCAAGTATTGACATAAATTTACAATAACTTCGAGGTGAAAATTGGTCCGGTCCCAATCGAGATCGGTTCAATTTTAAAAATAGAGTTCTAAAATGGTCAAATTCGATTTTTACACCAACCCAAATGAAACCGAGATATTTGGTTCATTTTAGTTTTAATTAAAAATAATAAGATAAACCAAACAAAAGCAACTTTCATATTGAAAAAGTAAAAATTTAAAATATAAATAATAAAACTTAAAATTATATGGAAAAACTTCATATAAAACCTAGATGTTGATTCTTTGAGAATTAAATTAATCATATTGATGAATTTATTTGAGTTTCATAAATGATAAACGATGGAAAATACATATTTTCATTTGGATGTGGAAATCAAATCCAAACATTAAAATAGAAGCAAAATGAATAAATTTAGATCAAACAAATGGCTAAAAAAGAATTTAAAAAGCAAAAAAAAAAAGGAAGATATCTAACCAACCCAAAATCGAAAAGTAGAGCAAAAAACGATAGATCGTCCGAAATAACAAAGCCCAAATATGATAACAAAAACTGAAACGAAATAAAAAAAATCAAGAACCGTTATTACACGAAACCGAAAACGGAAACCTTTTCGATTCGGTATTTACACAGAGAAATGCACATTGTTCTATTGTGACGAAGTGATCTGTTTTTTAAAAAAATAGAATAAACATATGTATTTATATTTTAAAAACTATCATAATTGGCATGTATTATCGTAAAATTACAAAAAAAGTCATTAATTTATTCAAACAAAGCCACCCTTTTTCCATCTCTCTCCCTCCCTCCCTCAAGTTTCCTCTATATTCTGAGTTCGTACACTGTAAAACGAAACTCATCCTCTCCAACCTAAAACAAACCAGCAATGACACCCACTTGAGGACAGACCTGATGCCCAGAGAACTAGCTCTGTTTCAGAAATATTTTCTAAAGAAGATGACACTTGGTGTCTTGTAATGTTGCTCGGAGATACCTGTGACAGAAAAATCAAAAGGAAAGTCGAAGACTACGAACGTGTGGACCAAAAGTCCGTTCGGAAGAACAAGACTCCGGTCGCCAGAGTAAGAAACGGCCGGCCAACTACAAGCTCTAGGAGGCCACAAAGCGAGCCGTGAGAGGATCAACATCGCTAAAGAAGATGCAGACAAGGTGTCTAACGGCGGATATGATAATAGCAGGTCAAAATTGGTTCTCAAACCAATTGCTCGTACGGCGATAAAGTATTTGATTCTGGTCTAGCATTTAGAGGCAATATAAAAGAAGAGTCAAACGAAACCATCATCCCCAAGCTAAACCCAAACCAGCAAATACTCAATCAAGCACACTAACAAAAAAATGATAGAACAATACACAACACAACAACAAAAAACAATACACAACACATAGTTAACGATGTAGAGTTTCAAAAAACTAGAAGAAAGAGGTTACCAATGAGGAAGAAGAGTGGAAGAGAGAGAGGCAACCAACGAGGAAAAAGAAGAAGAGAGCGAATGAAGGGGTTAGCTACAACCCAATAGCTCAAAAACCAATTGGCACTTTCAGTGGTTTGGTGCGAGCTTAATGAAGTTGATTTGGAACAGGGATTGTAAAGAGAGCTATGGGAGCCGCCACAACCACTCCATAATCATTAAATGTAGATCACGTACTGAGCGTTTGATTTGATTCTAAGCAGAAGTTGTGGCCCAACCAACGTTTCTTATTTTCTACATTTTCTCTATCACTTTCTGCATTTTATTGCCATTGAGAGTTTGACCAAGCTCAAAAATAAATTAATTCAATTCCAAGTTTGAATGTTATGTCTAATACTTTGGTTTTCGTATCATAATCTAAAGTTGCTTTTATGCATTTTCACTATACATTATCAACCATCTTTTGACCTACAACACCTTTTATTTTAATCTTGTTTCTTTGTGCCATGACATTTCCTAATCATGGTTGCTGAGGCCATGCATATAATTTATATATCGAAGATCAAAATCCTATTGAAAGCTGTGCGATAATGAGATGGATAACATCTTTGTAGATCTAGGGACTTTGGATCTAGATTTTCAACAAGACAATCAACGATTTGTTGTGGCGACAGTTGTATTTTGTAGGCTCCTTTTTTGTTGTGTAATATGTTTGCCAATGACTCTACGTCACCTGCAACAGTAATAGCCAAACAACAATCTGTAATAAAAAAATTATATATTCTTTTAAAAGTTAAACATAATATGAATAGACGTTAAAATAATATTTCTTTTTAAGATACCAGTGTGTTTATTTCTTCATAATCATAAAATTAAAGTCAGCAACTCTAATGTTTGGCTCTTTTTATTAGCAAATAAATTTTGTTTTAAAGACTTACGACGGTTAAAAAGCAATAAAAACATATTAAATTTTGTATTGACATTATCATACCACAATAATGTTAAAATTAATTTAAGTGAAAGGTAATGAAAAAAATGAGTTATCTTAAAAACAACAACTCTATAGTTGTGTCACTTACTCATCATTCTTCCAATTGAATGAATGTTGATCCTAATATGGAGATCATAATAATAACATAATAAAAACATTAAGCAAACCAAATCTAAATAGAAAAAAAGTATCTCAATCGGACGATTGCTCATTGCTGCAATGTGGTTAAGAATATAATATAGATAGATGAAAGAATTTAAATGAGATATGGTATGTATTTGTATTAAATAAACATATATTTGCAAGTATTGACATAAATTTACAATAACTTCGAGGTGAAAATTGGTCCGGTCCCAATCGAGATCGGTTCAATTTTAAAAATAGAGTTCTAAAATGGTCAAATTCGATTTTTACACCAACCCAAATGAAACCGAGATATTTGGTTCATTTTAGTTTTAATTAAAAATAATAAGATAAACCAAACAAAAGCAACTTTCATATTGAAAAAGTAAAAATTTAAAATATAAATAATAAAACTTAAAAATATATGGAAAAACTTAATATAAAACCTAGATGTTGATTCTTTGAGAATTAAATTAATCATATTGATGAATTTATTTGAGTTTAATAAATTATATACGATGAAAAATACATATTTAGATCAAACAAATGGCTAAAAAAAAAATTTAAAAAGCAAAAAAAAAGAAGATATCTAACCAACCCAAATTCAAAAAAATAGAGCAAAAAACGATAGATCGCCCGAAATAACAAAGCTCAAATCCGATAACAAAAACTGAAACGAAATAAAAAAAACCAAGAACCATTGTTACACGAAACCGAAAACTGAAACCTTTTCGATTCGGTATTTACACAGAGAAATGCTCATTGTTCTATTGTGACGAAGTGATCTGTTTTTTTTAAAAAAATAGAATAAACATATGTATTTATATTTTAAAAACTATCATAATTGGCATGTATTATCGTTAAATTACAAAAAAAAGCCATTAATTTATTCAAACAAAGTCACCTCTTTTTTTTTTTCTCTCTCTCCATCCCTCCCTCCCTCCCTCAAGTTTTCTCTATATTATGAGTCCGTACACTGTAAAAATAAACTCATCCTCTCCAACCTAAAACAAACAAGCAATTACACCCACTTGAGGACGGACCTGATGCCGAGAGGGCTAACTCTGTTTCAGAAATTTTTTCTAAAGAAGATGATATTCGGTAAATTGTAATGTTGCTCGGAGACACCTGTGACAGAAAAATCAAAAGTAAAATTGAAGACTACGAACGTGTGGACCAAAAGTCCGTTCGGAGGAACAAGACTCCGGTCGCCGGAGTAAGAAATGGCCAGCCAACTACAAGCTTTAGGAGGCCACAAAGCGAGCCGTGAGAGGATCAACATCGCTAAAGAAGATGCAGACAAGGTGACTAACGACGGATATGATAATAGCGGGTCAAAATCGGTTCTCAAACCAAGTGCTCGTACGGCGATAAAGTATTTGATTCTGGTCAAGCATTTGGAGACAATATAAAAGAAGAGTCAAACGAAACCATCATCCCCAAGCTAAACCCAAACCAGCAAATACCCTATCAAGCACACTAACAAAAAAACCGATAGAACAATACACAACACAGTAACAAAGAACAATACACAACACACAATTTAGAAAATCAACTAAAGGGGAGCAAATCAAACGATGTAGAGTTACAGAAAACTAGAAGAGAGAGATTACCAATGAGGAGGAAGAGTGGAAGAAAGAGAGGCAACCAACGAGAAAAAAGAATAAGAGAGCGAATGAAGGGGTTAACTACAACCCAATAGCTCAAAAACCAATTGGCCCTTTTAGTGGTTTGGTGCGAGCTTAATGAAGTTGATTTGGAACGAGGATTGTAAAGAGAGCTATGGGAGCCGCCACAGCCAGTCCATAATCATTGAATGTAGATCACGTACTGAGCGTTTGATTTGATTCTAAGCAGAAGTGGTGACCCAACCAACGTTTCTTATTTTCTACCTTTTCTCCCTCACTTTCTGCATTTTATTGCCATTGAGAGTTTGACCAAGCTCAAAAATAAATTAATTCAATTCCAAGTTTGAATGTTATGTCTAATACTTTGCCTTTCGTATCATAATCTAAAGTTGCTTTCATGCAGTTTCACTATACATTATCAACCATATTTTGCCCTACAACACCTTTTATTTTAATCTTGTTTCTTTGTGCCATGACATTTCCTAATCATGGTTGTTGAGGCCATGCATATAATTTATACATCGAAGATCAAAATCCAGTTGAAAACTGTGCGATAATGAGATGCATCCTTGTAGATCTAGGGACTTTAGATCTGGATTTTCAACAAGACAATTAACGATTTGTTGTGGCGACAATTATATTTTGTTAGCTCCTTTTTTGTTATGTAATATGTTCGTCAATGACTTTACGACACCTGCAACATTGATAGCCCAACAACAATATGCAATAAAAAAATTATACATTCTTTTAAAAGTTAAAACATAATATGAATAGAAATTAAATAATTTTTCTTTTTAAGCTACCAGTGTGTTTATTTTTTCATAATCATAAAATTAAACTCAGCAAGGTGGCTAAAGCGAGCCGTGAGCGGATGAACATCGCTAAAGATGATGCAGACAAGGTGGCTAACGACGGATATGAAAATCAAAATTGAAATCATAATATGCAAGCTGTTGAATAAAATTAAATGTTCTTTAGTGAGTTTTAATTTAGAAATTAAAAAAAATGAAAAGTCAAAAGTTATCTAGATGATGGGTCAAAAGTTACGTAGTTGACATGCCAAAAGTTTAGAGTTTTTATGACCATAATTAAGTTTTATTATTTCAATTATCAGAAGAGGTTGCTAACACCTATAAATAGGATTGTCATCTTTTTTTGTAAGTCCGTGTTTTGCTTTTGATCAAATAGAGTTTGTCTTCTTCCATTGATATTTTTCTTCTTCAATTTAGTTTTTTTTTTATTCTTCTTCACTTTGGTATTTGTTTTTTCTTCACAAACACCATTTGCGATATCTTACAATGCACATTAGATAACATATTTAAGCGCTACATTTTCCTCTTTTGTATCGGTATTTTCCCATCCGTATTATGGAGGGTGATAATTGAATCTAACCATCTTGCGAAAATGGACGGCAGAATACATTCAACCTAGCAGTGGCCCTGGACCTGTACGATAACCACAAACAATATTTTATAGCACAAGCCTTAACCGCAAGAATCCACAATGACAAATCTACATTCTTTTGGTGCAGGTTCGAGGGCGTGCAAGATACATCGCGGCCTTGGACGTGAAAGGCCGCCATTACTACAAACACGACTAGATTGAAGGTGTCATCAATTTCATCTTCGGTGGCGGCCGACCAGTCCGTCTTCTAGGTACGGCTTGAGTTGATGAGATGAGAATATATTGATTGAGGGAACTTCAATTATAGAAATTGTTGGTGAATTTCATAATAGGAATGGATATATGTGCAAACGTGGTATCAGTGAAGCAGATCGGGGAAGGTTGCAGCACAGCGCAAAGCCGGTCGGTCGACGGGGGATAGCGGATTCGTGTTCATAAGAGGGAGAGTAATGGGGTCGGGTCGAGCGCTTCTAGGCAGAGCTTAGGGTGCATATTCTGGAGTCATATTCTATCAAGCATGGTTGGGTTATGTTTGATCACCTCAAGACTGGTACGGCTGGCATTTTCTGAACAGAAAGTAAGCTCCATGACCTGGTATAGCGTTCATGGGAGAAGAAACTCAGTGCTTATCAAATTCGATTATTTTTTGTGTTCTCTTTTATCACTGGAGATAGGTGGATTGGGAAAACTCCTAGGTTGTAGTTGGCTTTTATTGAACATGACTTGAAATAATCGCAGTTAAGAACGAAAAGGGTTGGAGGTGCCATCGTTTGCTTTTCTGCAATTCTGTCTTCTCCGGCCACCATGGCTAACCCACTCGTGATCCGGCTGAGGTGGTCGTTTCCTTCTTTCGGTTAGATTAGATTAGGCCTGCCTGCAGAAGGAATGAACAAACCTTAGGGATCCAAACAAATTTGCATTCCGCAAAACGTGGGATTGTCCCAAAATGGATGTGAAAGAACATCTTTTGACTGCATCAACTTCGCGTAGCCAAAAAGGATGGTTGGTTCTATGACTTTGTACCCTCTGTCTGCCCCTTATATAATGGTCGAGTCGGCAAAAACAAAGAAGAACTTGTTTGTCTTTTTGTTCTGGCCAACATCGGGCTCCACAGGAGTGTCTGGAAGAGACTGGTTTGACGAAAACCCTAGTTATGAAGGATTAGAACTCAACTCTTTCTGACTTTATCAGTGCACTGCCTCGGATCTGGACGAGTCATGATGTTCTTCAACGAGGAAGAAGATGTGATTTGGCTGGGGACGATCGCACCAGAAGGGCCCTCCTCAGCCATCATCGCCCTCGTCCTTTTCGCTTTTTAATCTTCGTAAGTCAACACCCTCAAACATGACCATTGCACAGACAGACTGGTCGTTGAAAATATCATGTACTAATCCCATTGGCATGCACTGCAGTTTCATTTATACTAGTGTACGTGGGGAAGAGAATGAGCTTAGTTTTGACCTAATGTACAGTGTACAAAATCAAACGTGTTCTCAAAGTCAACGAGGACCCTTGATTTTGGTATGCTGGCTGAACCATCCCATTCCTTTCGGGGCCTTTGATATCTTCACTAGATTTGTTCTTCCGATCCCTAGATTCGTCTTCCCTCCCGAGAATTTCAAGGCCTGCAAGCAGCACATTTGCCTGTCTTCTTCTTCTTCTTTGCCCGTATCTTTTACTTTGTTTCTGGTGCTGTTTCTCCTTAACTCAACATTGTCGGACTGTTTCTCGTACGTTTCCCATAGCATGTCCATTCCTTCACTCTCGTTCACGTTCTGCCGCTCTTCGAAAAGCTTGCACGCTAGGGTTCTTCGCCACTCTTTTTCTCTCCTCATCGATCCAAAGCTTGTGAGAGGTGATTCCTTTTCATGAGAAATGGTTTTGTAGATTCTGGGCTGAATCGTCGCCATTGTTAGTCCCGAAGCTCTCTTCCTTCTGTCACTGTCATGCTCGATTCAAGGGCCGGACCAGGACGAAGGTTCCACTGAACCCATTTGCAGATATGGAGGGAAGATGATAATGAAATCAAGACAACGCGTATTAAACACAAGAATAAAGACAAAATACGACCGACGACAAAACAGCTGCAGGGTCAGAGCGCGCCCATCTCTCTATCCATCTCTCAGGATCAAAAGATAACAAAAATTCAATTGAATGTTGAAAGAAAAGTCAGTCTTTTGTTTTTTGAATCTTCTGCCATGGCTTGGCGGCGGCTAAGCAACTCAACCATCCTTCGGAAGCTTTTTTTTGGAGTTCTAACTTCGAGATTTCAGATCTCCGGCGTCATCTGAGAGGTAGGAATCGATAGTATGGCATCCATGGCTGCTGAGCCGGCGGAAGATATGGAGGAGCTTATGGTGGCGAAGGATAGAAGGTATGGCCTGCGAGGGGAGGTGATGATGCTGGTGGTTGTTGCTGTGTTCTTCGTTTTCGTTTCCTTTCTGGTTATTCTGCCTTGTCTTAAGCGAAGGAGAAGCCATAGCCAGAGCTCGCCGGAAAGCAGAAATGGGATCCATGGCGGCCCGCCATTGTTCAGGAAAAAACCAAAGCCGGTGGATGATACGGCGGCTCCGCCGTAGATTCGGACGAGGAGAAGGCCGGAAGGCAGTTGCTGCATTTGACAGTGAGCCTCTCCTCTCTCTCATTATCCATGGCTATGGCCATGGGAGGATGTAAATGCAGAATGATAACGATGATATCAGTAATTCTTCAATAATCTCGAACCCAATACATAATTTCTTCCATTTTTACAATTTTTTCAAACCAGACGAAGCTCATCCAAGATCTACCCTGTTATTCAACTCATTTCTTTCTTCCATCTGAAAAAATCTCAGCCTACATAACGATCATAATCAACAAAAGAATTAAGAAATTCGACAGATAAATGAAACTTTAAGCTTACACCAACTCTGTCTCAGTTTGCTTCTCAGAGAAAATTTCAAGTTCCGCCCACCAAAGAGGAGACGTTTTAGGCGTCGCCATTTCTGCTTCCATGCCTGTGATCTCCTTCAACCTCACTGTGACCTCCTTCATCGTCAGTTTCTCCAAAGGTCCGGCCAGGACGCACTGTTTTATCACGTCCAACAAGCTTTCCAACTCGATTTCATCGAAAGAATCCAAAGTCGGATCGACGATTTCTGATAAATGGCGATCCCCTTGGAGAAAATCCGACACCCAAGATGCAATTGGACCGCCGGGAAGAGAATATGGCACCCTTCCGGTAAACATTTCCAACAGAATCAAACCGAAGCTATGAACATTGCTTTCTGGATCCGCAGGTTGCGTTTGGTCGGGTTTTTTTGTTGTTATTTCTTCGTCCCAAAAGCTTAAATCCGATAATTTGGCTGCGTAATCGTCGGTAAGATAGACGGTCGAAGATCGGAGATTTCTGTGATGCAGAGGTGGATTAAGGTGGTGAAGATATTCAAGGCAAAAGGACACGCCCATGGCGATGCGTAGTCTATTTCCCCAGTCTAAGTGCTCTGCTTCTCGAACACCATGTAAATGCTCGAAGAGGGTGCCGTTGGGAGCATACTCGAACACCATCATTCTCGTCAATGGCTGCTCTTCTTCGCAGTATCCAATCAGATTGACGAAGTTTTTGTGGTTAACTCTCGACAGAGTTTCTATCTGAAAACACGAAAGGCGAACAATTAGGAGTGGCGGATCATTTGGTCGGGATTCTGGTCGTCAAGAGTTTGTAAATACCTTCGATCTGAACTCGGTTTCCTTGTTCTTCGACCAATGTTCGACGGCCGCCTTGGCGACGGTCGAGACAGCGATTTCCACCCCACTAGAAAGAGTTCCCTTGTACACTGTGAAGCCTGAGAAGGAATCTATAATGTTGCTGAAGTCTTCACAAGCTGCTTCAAGCTCTGATCGGTTGAGCTTCGGCACACCTGAAATGTGAAATTGCTGAATTTTCGAACATCAATGGCGGATTTGACAGTTGGTGGGCGAGATTATACCAGATACAAATGCTTTCTGCAGCTGCCCACTCAAACCTGTGGACCAAGGCTTCACTGCAACGACCTTGCTGCTTCTGAAGAAGACGATGGCGACACCTGCTATGAAAGCGAAGATAGATGATCCACTTATAACTCCGACCAAGACATGAAACGTATGATTCTTTGATTGGCTGCTCTCCTCGAATTCTTCAGTTGGAGGTGATGCAGGCGAAGGAGCTTTGTTTGAGTTATGGAGATCAGTAGTGCTATGGGGTGGTGGAGATGGGGTGGTGGAATTCGGAGAGAGTGCAGATTGTGGAGACAATAATGGAGATGGAGATGATTCAGGGGAAGAAATTTGGGACGAGGAAGAGGGAGAGGGCGACGGTGAAAATGACTGTGATTCTGCAGCTTGGCTCACCGCCTTCAATGGCGGCCGGTCGGCATCGGAAAGCAGCCGTCGTTGAAGATCCGCCTTCCCCAAATGCCCATAATTCCTAGCAGAGAAACAAGATTTCTTGAATATCGACTATAAAAAGGAACAGCCATCAATGAATTTCGATTAATTCCCAGCTGATTACCGCGAAATACAGCCCGTTTTACAAGACGCTTTCCCTTCGCCGGCGGCGAGCTGCCGCTCATCCGCCGTATATTCAGAAAGCATCTTAAGCTCGTATAGTTCTGGAGAAACGCCGCCGATGAATTCATTGTTATCCAGCAGGCTGAAACCAAAAGCCGGAGTTAGCAATTTTGACGGCAAGAATGGACGAGAAATGGAGAGTGGCGATTCAGATTTCAGATCAGATCATCGTACAGGACGACGAGAGACAGATTATTGCCGAGCTCAGATGGAACAGATCCGGTGAAGTTATTGTAGCCGAGGTCCAAAACCTCGAGCTCCGGCAACCCAGTTATCTCCGGGGGGATATCTCCATGAAAAGAATTGTTGCGAAGAATTCTGGGTAGAACAAGAACAAGGTTATGAAAATTCAAGAAAAGCAAGCAGTATTCCATTGATTCTTACATTGATTTTATGAGGGTCAACTCTCCAATTTCAGGGCCTAGTGTTCCTCCCAAGCAAAGATCTTTGAGATTCCTGCAACTCCAATGGAAAGAAAGCTAAAAACCCAGAAGAACAAGACATGGAACTTCCATTAAAGTTCAAGACCAGGAATATCACTCACAGGGTAACCACTTTCCCCTCCGAGCATTCGACTCCAAACCAGGAACAAGGATCGAGCTGTTCTTTGTCAGCATTCCAATCCGACAGAGCCCCGAACGGGTCTCTGAAAACTCGATCCCGGATCCTAAGCAACGCTAAACCTGCTCCAAAACAGACCATTTCTGAAGAAGTTGTAGACCATTGAGCTGAAGAAAGTAACCGGAGCTGACGCTAGTACCTTCGTCGTTAAGCGACGAACTCAAAGTAAGCTTCACATAAAAAAGCAGGAGAAGCACAGCAGCCATGGCCGTCCGGAGCTTCACCACGTCCAATCCCGGCGACCCATCCATTTCGAGTACAACACGGTAAACAAAGCTCGGACCGATTCGGCCTTCGAAGACGAAGATTGGCAATCAGAGAAGAAAGCGCGTGAAAGTTCAATGATTTGGTCGGAAGAGGTAAACCTCCCCGATATAGAAGAAGCCCAACATGTGCGACCGAGTCACAGCGCGAAGGAACAAACAGACCGGTACATAGGATTCTAGTGAACGTTTCGCCGTTCAGCCATGGCGTCGATTTGGATCTTTCTCTGTGTCTGATAGGAAGCAGCCAGGAGAGAGATAGCTAGGCAGAGACGATTCTCTGTATTTATAGCGCCGTCCTAGCAGTGCCACGTGCTTGGCTAATGTTCTACGGCGTTTAAGCTTTGGTGGGTCGTCAATGGTCGTACAATTACGGTGGGTTTGTCCAGTGATTGTTACAACTGCTAGTGGGACGAGAGCCGACAGGGCTCGGCCTGGAATGATGAGAGAGAGAGCGAGAGATGGCGTAGAAGAAAAGTACAGAATTAGATGAGGAGAGAGAAAGTTGACCTGGATTCCATTTGCAGAAGGGAGAAGATGGGAGAGGGCGATATACGATCTCCTTTTCGACAAATAGAGTCGGAGGTTTCACGTTTCGATAGTACTATTCCAGCGAATTCGTCCACCGACGCCGACGTTGAACCTACGCCACCATAATCTCTCTCTCTCTCTCTCTCTCTCTTCCTGGTTTGTTGTGTGGGTCAATAATGGCGATGGCGATGGCTCTGCTTCTTCTCCCTCTAGGAATGCATCCAGTTGTCGGGTCGGAAAAACCACGTCCAAAAACAGAGAATGTTCAGTGATTCAAGTCCGTCATGGTTCTTGCTTCGTTTTCGGATTCCAAAGATAATCAAAATGAAAACTTCCGCTGAATTTGTGAAGACAGATTGCAATCTGGATTCTGGAGGCACCCACGTCCGGCGAGGGTTCAATCGGCCGGTGAACGCTTGGTCAATGATTGAATCCCCGGGCAATGCTCGGTCAACGTTAGACGCCAAAAGAGGTGTGGGCCGGGCCTGAACTAGTTCGCCAAAAGAGGTTTTCTATTATAAGAGACAAAATAATATAAATATATAAATATTGGGTTTTATTCGACCTAAAGTTAACGGCGGTTCAATGAACTGAGGCGGTTGGACATGGGCCGAAAAACCATTAGGGCCCATCGCAAGGTTGAACCGGGAAATCTCTCCGGTCTTAAAAAGCGGATGTGGATCGCCGCGCTGCAATATCTTACCCTAATTTTGCCTTTCTTGCTACTAACTTTCAACCAGAGCTAGGCTATGTCTGGTGCGTACGGTCAGGGAGGAGACGCTGCACCTTCGCCTTATGGAGGTGGAGGATATGGCGGGGGCGGCTATGGAGGTGGAGACTACGGAGGAAGCGGCGGAGGCGGGGGAGGGAGGGGAGGCGGTGGTAACTCTCGCGGAGGAAGTAGTGGCGGAGGTTATGGTGGCCGAGGTGGAAGTGGAGGCGGTGGCTATGGTGGACGAGGTATTTTCCCTATTTTATTATGTTCCATCGATCTCCTATCTACTTTGAACTCTTGAGATTTACCTTTTTTTCTTTAAATTTTTAAATTTACTGCTAATTCGACGTAGGAAACGGAGGGGGTGGTGGTGGTGGATATCAAGGAGGCGATCGTGGTGGTGGAGGAGGATACCAGGGTGGGGATCGTGGTGGTCGAGGAGGGGGAAGAGGCGGGGGCCGGGGAGGTGGCAGAGATGGCGATTGGCTCTGCCCTAATCCAGGGTCGGTTCTTTTTTCTGTCATATAACTGACCCTATTTCATTCTTCTTTTATCCTTTTTTTAATAAGAACAGTTGTCAAGTTTTAAAATTTGTCATTTGAATGCAGCTGTGGAAATTTGTCATATAACTGATGCTATTTCATTCGAATTTTAATATTTGGGAAATTAAGATTTGTCATTTGAATGCAGCTGTGGAAATTTGAATTTTGCGAGGAGAGTTGAGTGTCATAAGTGTGGCACTTCCGTGCCAACTGGAGCAGGTGAACGAAGTGACGGTGGTGGTGGGGCTGGAGGTAGAGGTGGATATAACAGAGGCGAAAGTGGTGGTAATTACGGAAGCAATCGAGGAGGAAGAGGAGGTTACTTTGACAGTGGTAGAAATGGAAATGGTGATGGGGGTAGAAGTGGGGGTAATAGAGGTAATTCTTACGGGACTAATAGGGAAAGAGAAGAAGGTAGCTTTGGTCAAGTTGCTCCACCTGCACCCCCATCTTACAGTGGGGCTGGGGGGCCTTATCCCCCAACATATGACAACTATGGTGGAAATGCAGACTATGGTACTGATGCGGTTCCTCCTCCTAGAAGTTATGGTGGAGGTCCCATGTCTTATCCGCCATCCTATACAGGTTCGTCGGGGAGTTATGATGGAGAAAAACAGGGTGAGGCCAGGAGCGACAGTGGCAGGGGACGTGGTGGTGGGTCAAGTGGTTATGATGGTGGACGCGGTTCTGGCGGTAGAGGTAGCTATGGAAGTACACCAGCCTCTGACTCACAGATAAAGCAATGTGATGAAAATTGTACAGATTCTTGTGACAACACGAGAATCTATATTTCAAATTTGCCTCCTGATGTGACTATTGATGAACTGAAGGATCTTTTTGGAGGCATTGGTCAAGTAAGTACTCACTACGCTTTAAACTTTATGTACAGTTCCAATTTTTTTGATATAGATATGAGACCATGATTTTACCTTGAGCAATCAATTGTTCCATGTAGAAAATATTATTTATTTGTGTAGTTTGGGAAATGTATTTTTAAGTTTGTTGATTTTAAAAATAAAAAGGAGTTTTTTTTTTGTGAATGAGTGATTTTAAAGTAAAATTTATTTCATGTTTTTAGTTACAAGGGGAATGCTTAGATTTTGAGGTGAGTTTCGGTGGACTAAGATTGGGGGAGATGTTTTGTTATGTTCTTGGCCTAATTCAAAAACGATGATGTTCAAGATTAAGAATGTTGGAATAGAATGAAAATTGAGTCATTTAACTTATGGTCCTTTTTTTCACATATGGTAATGGAATTAATTGACTCCACTTCAGTGAATTTAAACCTAAGATAATAAATGGCATTTAACCTTCAGGACATTGTACATTTCTACTAACCAATTGTTTAGTTTCTTGTTAAATGTGTTTTTCGAATTAAAACCTGATGGTTATGCTTTTATTCGTATATTTTTCTACATGTAAAGATTGGAAGAATTAAGCAGAAGCGGGGCTATAAGGATCAATGGCCTTGGAACATTAAACTATACACGGATGACACGGGGAATAACAAAGGTGATGGGGTTTTGTCATATGAAGATCCTTCTGCTGCTCATTCAGCTGGCGGTTTCTTTAACGGTACTTCAAAAGCTATGTTCAGTTGTTACAATGATTTCGTTTCAGCTACGTTTCCTTATAGTGAGTTTTCTTTTTCAGATTATGAAATGAGAGGTTATAAAATCAAAGTTGCAATGGCAGAAAAGACTGCTCCAAAGGGTCCGCCTGCATATAATCATGGGTATTTACTTTTGAGAAGTTTACTCAAATTTACTTCCATATCATTTTCTAAGAGACAACTGTCCTGTGGCATTACAATTTTTTTGTACTTCTGGTACCTTCTTTTTTTATCTGCCTATTTTTGTACTAATAATTATTGTGCCTAGTTTATTATTATTCTTTTGTACTAGGATGGTAAGTAATGGAAAATTTATTGTGTTTTTAAAGCTTTAGCTTATCATAGACATTACCTTGTTCTCAACTTAGTTTTTTGATAATGCTGATGTTGCCATTATGATTGTGTATAACAAATCTTTTCCTTTCCTTTGTTCTCAGCTTAGTTTTCTGAAATTAGTTTGGTAGAGATTTAATTTCGTGTAGGTTGCATGTTTTTTACAAACTTTGTTTCTCCACTATATGGGGAATATCAGATTTTTTTTTCTTGCGGAAGTGGTGATACAATGGATTGGGCTAATTGATTTGTTAAATTCTTTTATTCATTCAATTTGTTGATGTTGTGCCAGCGTTGGTGGTAGAGGTGGCTATGGTGGTGGTGGGGACAGGCGTCGAGATAACTATAGAGATGGAGGTGGTTCTGGGCCAGATAGACATCAACATGATGGAAACCGATCTCGGCCTTATTGAGAAATTTGGCATTGGGGGCATTATATGTAATGGAAGACGAGTTCTGCTGGTTGTTGTTGTGTTGCATTGGCGGGATTTCTTGAATTGGAGGATAAAGAGGTAGGTTGTTCTATTGGACGTGACCTCTTTACTCCTTTTTTTCTACCGCAGCTGAGGGCTTTTTAAACTTATTCTTAAACATGGGAATTGATTTAGTTGTGTGAATGTTTTTATAGAGGCAAATGGCTATGATCCAAATTGCTTGCTGGTAAGGTAGGTTGACATTTCAGGTGAGTGCTGCTCTTTTACAATCAAACTTCAAATTCTGTCTCGTAATTGCTCCTGGCCTGCTTGTTAATTTGCTGTTTCTCTTGCCTTCATTTCTGTTTATGGGCCACTTTTAATGCTGGATTTTAGCTGCTACCATCCACATTTGCTTAGTGGTTTATATCTCAGTTTCTAATCCTCGCTAGTCTTCATTCGTATGGTAGGCTTTGGCTTATGCTTTTTTATGGTTAACTTTGTGGCGTAATAAGTGAACCAATTATCATAATGGGTGGTATTTCAGTAACGGGTTTCGTAGTGTATCTGGATTTCAACTGTATTTTAATTGGATTAATAGTATTTTCAGACTATTAACGATGAATCCTCGGGATTTCAACTCTGGGTAGTCAGGCTGATGAACTGGAATGGAGAGTGGAGATGGAGCCGGAACCTGCCATTGTGCATTCATTTTTTCCCGACCTGGTGTTCATAGTTTTACCATTTCATCGTGAATACAAGACGTGAACGTGCATTGGTTGTGCCTTTGCGATGTTGGGTCACTGTGGTCACGAACATTTGAACAATGACAATTTTGGTTTTTTGTAGTTTTGATCTGGCTGCCAGAAAATGAAACATGTTTCTTATATCCTATGAATCTGTTGCTAAACTGCTGCTGCATGCTGAATGAAAATGGAAAACATGATGAAAATGTCTTGGATTGTCGGGATGCCATCTTGAGATCTAAGCTCTGGGATTCAAGACAAATAGCTCAAAAATGGAAGACGAACAGAGCAGCCTACCAGTCCTGATTTCCGATCTGGTGGAGCCATCATCGTTGAAAATTCCATGTTTTTAACAATCATGGTCGCTGGCGATTAATCTCAGCCGTCCATTGTCCTTCTTCTTCTTCGTCTTCTTCAAGGATCCACCTCTTGTCTCCCCAGCAATGGAGTCCGCCGGCGCTGATCCAATTAAAGTCGGTCACGTCGCTGCCATCCCTTATCCGGGAAGAGGCCACGTCAACGCCATGATGAATCTCTGCAAGCTGCTGGCTTCCAGAAAAGCTGATCTTTTGATCACTTTCGTCGTCACCGAAGAGTGGCTCGGTTTCATCGGCTCCGAGCCCAAGCCACGCAACGTGTCTTTCGTTGCCATTCCGAACGTTCTTCCGGGCGAGCACGATCGGGCCAAGAACTTCGATTGCTTCTTGGATGCTGTTCAAACCCTGATGCTCCCTCCCACGGAGCAGCTCATCCATGGCCTTCGCCCTTCCGTCACTGCTGTTTTGGCTGACTGTTTCCTTAAGTGGGCTGTCGGAATGGGGAATCGGAGCAATATTCCGGTGGCTTTACTCTTTCCTATGTCCGCCGCCGTGTTCTCCGTCTTGCTGCATTTCGATCTTCTGCTGGAGAACAACCATTTTCCGGCGAATTTGTCCGGTACAACACTTGTGCTTTCTCTCCTCTTTCTTCTTTCTTGATTTTCTTCTTAATTCTCCGTTTTCTTATTGAAAAGAGCAGGGCGAGGAGATTATAGATTACATTCCTGGAGTTTCGAAGAGACGCTTGGTCGATTTTCCGAGATCCGTAACCGATAAGGAAATGAAAAGTGGCAACATACCCCGGGAATGTGTGGAGGCGTCTTCGAAAGCTCAGTTTCTCCTATTTGCCTCCTTTTACGAGCTTGAATCACAGGCCTTTGAAGTTATAAAGGCCAAGTTCCCTTTCCCTGTTTACTCCATTGGACCAGCCATCCCTTACCTCGAACTTGTCGGAGATTCTGCCGCGAATCGCCCCGACTATTTTGTCTGGCTCGACTCGCAGCCCGAAGGCTCTGTTTTGTACATTTCATTCGGAAGTTTCCTCTCAGTTTCGAGCTCCCAGATGGATGAATTTATGGCGGGTCTGAGAGAGAGTGGTGTTCAGTTTCTCTGGGTCGCTCGCTCGGACTACTCTCGCCTGAGTAAAGAGTGTGGCGAGAAAGGAATGGTGGTTCCATGGTGCGAGCAATTGAGGGTTTTGTGCCATTCTTCTGTCGGAGGATTTTGGACGCACTGTGGTTGGAATTCCACCATGGAAGCCATTTTTGCAGGCCTTCCGATGTTAACTTTTCCTTTGGTTGCGGATCAAATTCCCAACAGTAAAGAAATCGTCGAAGACTGGAAGGTTGGCGTCAGACTGAGGAAGCCGGATGATGAAGGGGAAACGCTGGTGAAGAGGGCGGAGATCGTCGCCGCTGTGGCGGAGTTTATGGACCGAGATAGCATTGAAGGGAAGGAAATGAGGAGACGAGCGAAGCGACTTCAAGAGATGTGCCGGCGAGCCATTGCCGGAGGTGGGTCCTCCGATTCTAACCTCGATGCTTTCTTGAAATATCTCTAGCTTTTGAAATCGATCAATCCGCCATAGTCTTTGGGCAAAGCTTGGAAAGTTCTGGGTTTGATCTGTAATTCTCTTCAATCTTGAACTAAACCAGACAACTAATCGCTAGATCTACCTTAAATTGTTTTATGGGCAGCGTCGAAGATTGGAAAGCTGTGGATTTTTGGCAAAGATTATTGAGATTCTGAACCACACTCCAAGATTTGTCGATTTTAAGTTATTTAATTTCTTTCCAAGAACACCTTTTCCGTCGGCGGCGTGGGAGGGCTGGTCCAGCCCGTCGTTGAAACACTTTCTTCTTCCCTTCTGCAACAAATTCCTAGCTTTCTGGTTCGAAGCTTAATGGTTTGACGGCTTGATGAACTCATCGTCAACTCCTTTCTTTGAAACATTAGAGTGTAATTTACCATTATTGAAAAAAAATTGTTTAATAAGAAGAGTAAGATATAGTTTAGCCTTCAACTATGCAGTTCCCTAACCGCATCCAACGACGGTGGTTATGGAACCGACTCAGATAGTTCAGATAGGCTTGCTCGTCTGTTTCTCAAATTGTGATCGTCGAGCTTCTAGGATGGCTCACATTGGCTCCACACTATATATAACTATGAATGTAGCATGTGTACCTGTTTCTCGATGCTTTTAGTATAATATTTTTTTGTTTTTAATTAGAATTTGTAGTCATTTGATTTTATATTTATAGCACAAAATAGGTTAGAAAAACTCTATTGATAATTAATACAATTTTTATTTTTTTCAAAAAATATGTGATTGTGTCACCACAATAACAATGATGAGATAATGTTCTCTCAACTCATATTGTTTTCATTATATGTATGATCGTGATTTATATTTATTTAATTTTTTATGATTTTTATAATTCTAATTCAATAAATGATTTATGTGATAAATTAAAGAGTAAATAAAAGAGATATAATTAATTTGTTAACGCTATTCGACCCAACCTTTGATTACGTCCGCGCTTGACTTCTGAAAAAAACTTTTGCTTGTTGTTTTTGACCTAATTTTCTCTCACATCGAAAAAAATTATTTTAGGGGGAGATGGTAAACACTATTCCAAATTGCGATGTGAGAGAAAATTGCTTATATCCTTTTGACATATTTAGTCTTATTCATTCTCTCTTTGTAATATTTCTTTTTGAAATATATTTTGGTAGTGTCCGAGGACGTAGACATAATTGGCCGAATCTCGTTAAATTTTGGTGTTCTTTTTATTATTTTATTTAATAGTCTTTTGTTAATTTGTCGAGTATAGTTGTTGTGGTTTATTGTGCTATTAAATTACTAGTGATAATTCTGTCTAAAGTAAGACTTGATATTCAAGTGGTCCGTTTGTGACACTCCTATCTTACTTGAGAATTTATCTAGTGTGATTTTTTAGTACAATAACTTACACGCTATTTAAAATTGTCCGAGCTTCCGCAATAATTGGTATCAGAGCCAAGTTTTGTAGTATGCTCTGTGGTTGCAGCTTTGTCTGAACTTCCACATCAGAAACAATTCTTTAAACTTTAGTTTTTTGGTTATTAAATAAATTTGGAGCAAAAATGACAGATTCATCAGAAATGAAGCTTTTCATTTCTTCAGTACCATCAAGAAATGTATTATCAAATGCGAGATTTGTTGTGAAGATTTTTTTTGGTACAAGTCATTTTGGCATGTGGCAAAGTGAAGTTCTAGATGTCTTATTTCAACAAGGTCTAGACATTGTCATTGAAGAAAAGAAACCAGATGATGCTGAGCAAAGAGATTGAGTTATGCTAAATCGTTTAGCATGTTGTACAATTCAATCGTGTCTATCAAGAGAGCAGAAATATGCATTCTCAAAGGAAACTTCTGCAAATAAATTATGGATAGCACTGGAAGAAAAGTTCTTGAAGAAAAGCAATGAGAATAAACTCCACATGAAAAA
The DNA here is from genome assembly GCA_003255005.1 of Begonia fuchsioides. Taxonomy (NCBI): domain Eukaryota; kingdom Viridiplantae; phylum Streptophyta; class Magnoliopsida; order Cucurbitales; family Begoniaceae; genus Begonia; species Begonia fuchsioides. Next base: position 26,802 of record QAOC01011376.1, on the reverse strand, counting down.
AATACTGTTTGGCTTCACATATGTACCGGGTACCACTATAAATGAACACATCACGAGTTTCAATCAGCAGTTACTGATTTGATGAATATGGATGAGACGTTCAAAGATGATGATCTAGCATTGATGTTGTTGGAATTCATTCCTGGAGAGTTTGAGTTTATTGAAACAATTCTACTTCATGGGAAGACCACTGTGACTCTCAGTGACATTTGTGCTGCCATGTACAGTTATGAACTGAGAAGAAAAGATGAACGTGCTGGAGTTAAAGGATATCGTTTGTGGTGTCTACAAAACAAGAAGACGATAATTAGTAGAGATGTTACCTTTGATGAATTTGTCATGTTGAATAAGGTAAAAATAAAATAAATCGATAGTACTTCGCAACAGGTGGAGTGTACTACTAAGCAGGTGGAGTTTAGGCAAGCAATAGTAATTCCAGCAAGTAATACCACTCATGACTCTTCAGTGGCAGAAGAAGAGTCAGATGAGGAAGAAGTTTCGACCCAAGAACTTCTACAGCAATCAGAGCCAATTGCCATTAGAAGAGCAATGCGACAAATTCATAAACCTGTTCGCTTTACTGACATTGTAGCTTATGCACTTCCGGTTACTGATAATATTTCATCATCTTACCCAGAAGCTATTCAAAGTTTAGAAAGTAGTAAATGAACATGTGCAATGGAAGAAGACACTGCGAAAATCATTTGATTGAGAAGATTTATTTTTGGGTGGGATTGAAATAACGTCAAGGTGGAGATTTGTTGTTTTTGACCTAATTTTCTCCCACATCGGGAATAATTGTTTTAGGGGAGGGGGTAAACACTATAAATTAATCCATCATCCCTCCATTCTTCTCATCTCATTCTAAATTAATTATATCCCTTTGACATATTTGGTCTTATTCATTCTCTCTTTGTAATATTTCATTTTGAAATATATTTTGGTAGTGTCCGAGGACGTAGGCATAATTGGCCGAAACCTCGTTAAATTTTAGTGTTCTTTTTATTGCTTTATTTAATAGCCTTTTGTTATTTTGTTGAGTATAGTTGTTGTGATTTATTGTACTATTAAATTACTAGTGATAATTCTGTCTAAAGTAAGACTTGGTATTTAAGTGGTCTGTTTGTGACACTCCTCTCTTACCTGAGAATTAATCTAGTGTGATTTTTTAGTACAAAAGCTTACACGCTATTTAAAATTGCACGAGCTTCCGCAACATTGCTAACATTGAAGATTTCTTTAATTATCAACTTAGAAATTGTGATTGACTTTCGAGTATTAATCAAATCTTACAAGGACTATTTTTCTCGAAAGATGTCATCCTTCAATTCTATAATTTTTGAATGGTGCCATACTTACTTTATAATTTTTTGTTAAATAGCTGGATAACATGATTACAATTTCACAATTAGCATAATTTCACACCTTATCTTCCTCGTTTTACAGTTCACACTATCACTATTGGCAAAGAGATGGAATCAAGATTATGTCTTTCCCTGTTGCTTGTTTGGTAGGCCACGAAGAAACAACTCAAACCAGAGGGGCCGACTATATTCTGAACTGGGTCCAAGCCAAACGCCAACCACACACTCGCCGGAGGAGCTCCGTCACTGCCGACATCTTATTTTGGCCGGCACCGGCCGGTGTAAAAGCTTGTGGCGTCGCTCAGCTATGATAAAGAGGCTCTTTTAGCTTTAATCCCACATGCATGAATCGTAAAGCTTTGGCACACCTCGTGCGTTCCTCGTTTCAAATGCCTTTATCGTGCTTCAGCTTTGTCCTCTGTTCGACGAAGCTTCCACCCCTGTTTTTCACGCTTTTTTTTTCATTTTTGTGCATTTAATTCTCCCTTGTCCGTAAAAACATGGGTTTGTTTTCCCTGGTGGCTGCATGCGTGGCCGTGATCTTTTTAACAACCTTAGTTTATTCGAATGTGCATTAGATTTAAGCAATGTGCTAATTATGATACCAGATAAAAGTTACATCTTTCATCATCTTCTCTCCAATAATGGGATCCATGGCCCACTGCCATGGCTGAAGTTGCAGATCAATAGAAGAGCCGATGGTTCTTGCTATATAATACCCCGTCCGCCATTATCGACCGTAAGAGAGAATTGGGAGGTCGGAGAAGAAGACATGGGCAATAGCTTAAGGTGTTGTTTGGCTTGTGTTCTTCCCTGTGGATCTCTCGACGTGATCCGCATAGTCCATTTGCGCGGCCGAGTTGAAGAGTTCTCGCATCCCATCACCGCCGGCGAGGTTCTCCGATCCCACCCAAACCACGTTCTAGCTAAACCCTACTCCCAAGATGCTGGCCGTCGGATCTTAATTCTTTCGCCGGAGTCGGAGCTCAAAAGGGGCAGTATCTATTTCTTGATTCCCGCTGCTTCTTTTCCGGAGAAGAAGAGAACAACGAGTACGGACGTCAAGAAATCTACTTCTAAAGTGACAAAACGAAGCCCCGCCGGAATCCCAAACGTTTGCGACAGGCTCTCGACCGACGCGATCTGGGCGAAAAAATCGCTCCGTCGTCATCGCCGGACCGGGCGCGTCGAAATATGGCGGCCTCATCTCCATAGCATCTCCGAAGACTAACCAGTAACCAGCCCTGCACATAATGAATTTTCCAGTGGATGAAAGAAGATCTAGAATTGCGATTCATTATTTCTTCTCCCCTTTCGTTTTTGTTCCACTTTTCTGCGCATAACAATGGCGGAACTGTTATGCGATCATCTGTTGTAAAAAATCACAGATTTGGTTTACAGGAGTGTCAAATGAATCACCTTCTTCTTTCCAAAATCAAAAACTCCCAGTTCCTGCAGCAATCATGTCAGAGTTCGAGAAAGAAACAGGTTTTCTTACTGAATTTTAGCTAAACTAATCGTAACTCGACGATCAACTTATATGATAAGATAGTATAGCTAGAAAATAGACTAATACATGGTAGTTCAACGCAAGACCAACCCATGACCCGGGCCTACAACCCGTTCAAACCCTATGCTACGCCACTGTACCTTCTACTCAGAGCAGAATCAAGCGGAAAACGCACCGTGATCGGTGTCCACATCCCAACTCCGAGCGACGGCTTCCGACTCCCGACGATTTCCGGGCAGGTTTCCAGCACCTGAGCTCTTTTTGTTTTTGGTTTTCCAGCATTTAAAAGTTGCATTTTAATTAAATTTGAATTGATAAATAAAATGGTGGGATCTATTCTCAAAGCTGCGACTTCAAAAGTAGTCCGTAGGAGCAACGTGAAGCCCAGTTTAGCTGCCACTCTAAGTTTATCCTTCCTTCAAGCTGCCAATGGGGGATGGTGACAGATTTGAGGATTCTATGCGGAGGGCAGAGCTGGTTCGGAAGAGTTTTTTAGATCTTCGTGGCACATGCAATTGGTGGTGTTATTCTTCTCTTACAGAACGTGTGTGTGATTCTTGGCAGGCAGAGGCTGGCCCGCCAAGAAGCATTTACAGAGGAAAACTGGAAAAGAAAATTTACCACTTGTCCAATGGAAATGGTTCGGAAATGAGGTGTTTCATGTCACATACAATTTTGTCTGGAAAGAGTGAAGATCATGTAAATCAAATGTAGAACAAGACCATTCCGACCCCAAAAAACAAAAAAGGTATGCTCAATTTTGAATCATAGACCAAGCGAGTGCTAGAAACGACTGTCCTGCTGTGAAAATTAAGAGACAAGATAAGATTAAGAAGGCCTGCATTGCCAGATCACGACTGGCAAATGTCACTGATGGCTGCGTTGATGTGTTTACAGTCAAATTCCGTAATTTTCATCCAGTTCTCCAAGTCTCCGAGTTCCTGTCAAAGATGGTTTGAGCATGAATTCAACGAATGAATGGTTTCACACAGAGAATATGGGCATAGGATTGGAAATCAAACCTTAACAGCTGTGTTGAGCGCGCGAGTGGAAGCGAGCCATTGATCGCTCTGCTTCATAAAGCGAGCTATGCCGGCTCCCAAAGCCCTAATTTCCAGCTCGATTCGCTTCTCATTTATAACGAGTCCTGAACCCCGCCGTTAACAGCATCCACCAGCAATTGAGAAACCGGGAAGCGTTTCGAATCGCGTGCTTCTTCGCATTATCTGGATGGAGAGAGAACAAAATTGAAATGAATTCAGAAACAGCGAAACAATTGCATCGCGACCAGGAGAGAAATTGAACCAGGAAGACTGAAGAGACCTGAAACCTCGCGAAGTTAGAGTGAGGCGTGGTGGTGATCATGGACCAATTGAAGCAGAGAAGCTTCCAAGCCGCCGGGTCGGCGCTCGATCTCTCGGTATCCCCAGAAAATGCCCGATTTTTCTAACTTAGTTGCTCGTTTTGCAGGTATCTTAACCTCGGAGACACCATCCGAGTTCGATCGGGAAAGGCCCAAGCACTCCATCACTTGGTGCTCGGCCATTCCCGCCCTTGACGCGCACACCGGGCCGCCCACAGGCCCGCCTATCGACTACCCCTCGGCGACCAGCAAGTCTAAGGCCGCCGACGTGGCCGAGACTCACTAGAGTCTCAGTCCATAGGAATAAGTGGCCGACGTGAGGGAACGCACGGTCCGATCCCCCTGGATCGCGCGCTCTTCCACGGAGCCCGACTCCTCGGCCCAACCAACGCACGGTCCGATCCTCTTAGTTTTTTTTCGCATTTAGAAGACTTAGTGAATGAAAGAATGAAGTCTAAAGATAGAAGACGCTCAACGCACGACGAGAAGCCCAAGATGGCCGAGTCTCTCACGAGGCTCGGCCCACTATCGGCCAACCCGAAGACCATGACCAAACCCTCTCGGAAACTTGACTTTATTTGTCAAGTTATTATCATATTTGGTCAAGGATAGGATCAAATTCAGATTGGCACAAGAAGACCGTTCGGTGACACGCACCATGACCGCCGCGGCGCACGTTCAAGGACGTCCATGGTCAACTGATGTTTTGCAGCCGAATTGACCGTGCCTTTATCAACTTTTGGACTCTACAAGACGGCTGGAAGACTCACTCCAAAGATAGCACAGACAAATCCCATGTTATCCAAGGAGCGTTCAAACCGACCCAAGCCCACGTGCACCCGACAACCAACCTCTGAACATCCAGCACCATATTCGGGATTCTCAACCGATGCAGACCGGGATTCCACTTCAAAAAGCATGCAGAAGAGGCTGGCAAAATATCTCTAAGATGACACGAGCAGATATTTCAAGGGGCCGAAGATACGGCTCACTACGAGCCATGTGCCGAGCCCATCACGAGCCTCACGTGCTGTTGACCCTCGGCCAAGATCTCAACCAACAGCATGAATCTCGAATAAGATCAATTATCCGACCAATGAAGAACACCTTTGGACTTCCTAAAGTCAACGAGGAGCGTTTGATTAATCCAAGTGCCGAAAGCTTCCTTCTTTTTAGCTAGTTTAGTTGAACTTTATTTCTTTAAGTATTGTAATCGTTTCTATTATTCGATAGAGAGAATTTTAGTAAAAATTGTGCATTGCACCTTCTTCCCGAAAGGATCGAAGCTCCCTCTCGATAACTCTCCTCCGGTGAGTCATATCCGGCCGAGTGTTATCAACCCTCGAGTGTTCATCGGTGAGTCATATCCGAGAAGACATTCAAGGTCTACCAAATTCAATACTTTGATTGCTCAAGTACTGAATTGCCTTCATCCATCTCCTTACACCATTTTCATCCCCGAGCCTTCAAACCCCTCCACAAGCCGATTACGGTCCACATTATCACCACCAAGTCATCTCCGTAAACTACCGAGCCATTCCCAAAATTCCACCACCAAACCTCCTTATTTCCATCACATTACGCTTCCGCAAACCCCATTCTAAATTGGCCAGAGCCAATTTGCCGATCGCCGTACACGCGACCTCCCCGATTACGTGAAAAGCGACAAGTCCGATAAAGTGTGTGCGATCCTGGTTCCCGCTGCACACCATCGCCATCACCACAGCCTCCAAGGACACCCAAAATTTTCTTTAATCGTAAAAATACTTTGCGTGTGATGATGACATTTGTACTCTCTCCGTAACCACAAATTACTCAACTTAGATCTTTAATGTTTGAATCAGTACAACATGTGTGCGTTGACAGAAAATGGTTGGCATCAAAAGTCAAACCTAAAAGTCAAAGACTTCATGTTCCGTTTGTTCTAAATCTCTTCAGCCGGCCACCGAACGTCGGCGACCGCCATTAATTCTGCAATCAGAGAGGTGGGGATCCCCGTTCTACGTGGCCCACTCTGTATTCAACGGGTAATGGGCCGAGGCAAGCCAGAGTATAATTGCGTTCTGGACAAGCCTGAGTCATCACCTCTTGTAATTCCACAAATCTCTCCCTCCCTGTCTGAAGATTCAAGTTCCTTCCTCACTTTCCGCGATTACTTTCAAATTCCATTCCGATTTCCGATTCAAGGTACTGCTTTGGTTTTTCTTTTTCCTATCTTTTCCTAGATTTTTTTTGTCAGTTTGGCTTTGATGGGTTATTAGCTCCATCACATTCTGGTTACGTTGTGTCGAACGAATTCAAAGAAGATGATTAGTTTTTTCCGATCGCGACTCTATTTTTTTTATGCTCACGCGACCAACTCTGTGAATCAGGAAAGAATCGGATCTAACTTGATCCTTTCTCTCGTGCGGTAGATAGGTCAACTAAAATGGTTTAAGTTTTCCAATTTTAGTACATCGTATTTGTCATAAGATCTAGGAAGTGCAAAAGACTTCTACCTATCAAAAACTGAATTGCTGTAAGCCTCGCAGAGATTGAGATTGAATGGCTGCATCTGTTCTTACCGACATTTTAATAGGCAGCTGAATGTTCTCAATATATTTTGGTCCAAGTATCTGTGTCTTTTCCATTTCAAAACATTTGTAGGAGTGGATTGAAGTCCTGATACTGTTTTCTTCGCTTGATTTAGCTCCTATTATCTTAAGAACAAAGCAGCTCCATAGCCTGATTTATTTTTGTGACTTTGAACAGGCGTTACTTCTAGTAATACATGCATATTTATTTTGGCTGAAGAAGAGGATCGAGGACTTGAGTACTTGTCTTGGGTAATCTCAGCCTCCTCTTAGTAGAATTCCAGTGGGAATGCTGAAATATGCTTCTTGGCATTCTTGACTCCATCTCTGCAATACAAAAGGTTGATCCTCTTCAGAATTTCACATTTTTACTGGAAGAGACGGGGTCTGTCAGTCCCCAAAACCCTTTAGCTTTCTGTCTGGAAGAGGGCTATACGCCATTAGCCTACTATCTTTGTGAGGTCGGTTGAGCTTTTTTCTTTCAATTTTACACAACTTGTCGATCAGATAGCAAAATAGAAATAAGGTGATCGATATAGCTTATCCGGTATCAGATTGAGAAGAATGGACAATAAGACAAATGTGTTGATGAAAAGATATGAAATAGGACGATTGCTGGGGCAGGGAACCTTTGCAAAGGTCTACTATGGAAGGAGCTTGAGAACTAACCAAAGTGTTGCTGTTAAGGTAATAGACAAAGAGAAGATTTTCAAGGTCGGGATTTGTGATCAGATCAAGAGAGAAATATCCATTATGAGACTTGTTAAACACCCAAACGTTTTACGACTGTATGAAGTCATTGCTTCTAAAACGAGGATTTATTTCGTCCTGGAATTTGCTAAAGGCGGTGAGCTTTTCAACAAGGTGGCCAGGGGAAGGTTCAAGGAAGAAGTAGCTTTGAAATACTTCCAGCAGCTTATAAATGGTGTCGAATTCTGTCACAGTCGGGGCGTTTATCATCGGGATATTAAACCGGAGAACTTACTGCTCGATGAGAATGAGAATCTTAAGATTTCTGATTTTGGTTTAAGTGCACTTGCCGAATCCAAGCATCAAGATGGACTCCTCCATACAACATGTGGCACTCCGGCTTATGTGGCACCCGAAGTGATTACTAGGAAAGGCTATGATGGTGCAAAAGCTGACATCTGGTCTTGTGGGGTTGTTTTGTTTGTCATTTTAGCAGGCTATCTTCCTTTCCATGATCCAAATTTAATGGCGCTGTATAGGAAGATTGAGAAAGCTGATTATAAATGCCCAAATTGGTTTCCTCCCGAGGTTCGGAGAATGCTTTCCCGGATTTTGGATCCGAATCCGGCTACTAGGATGCCCATTGCTAAGATAAAGGACAACCCTTGGTTCAAACGAGGATTGGCCTCCAAACGATCTAAAACTCAGACTACTTTGGCCGGAGAGGGAGAACAACTCAGAGAGCTTAAACCATCCACCTTGAATGCTTTCGAAATAATCTCGCTTTCCGAAGGATTTGATCTGACTGGATTGTTCGAAGACGAATCGCAGAAGATGGAAGCGAGGTTCACTTCCAGACAGCCTGCAAATGTCATTATTTCTAAGCTGGAAGAAATGGGGAAGCTTCTAGGACTGAGGGTGCAGAAGAAGGAAGCCGGGCTTGTAAAATTTGAAGCACAGAACGAAGGTAGAAGAGGGGCTCTGTCCATCGATGCAGAGATCTTCGAAGTTACTCCATCGTTTCACATGGTGGATGTAAGGAAATCAAGCGGAGACACATTGGAATATAAGAGAGTACTGAAAGAAGATATAAAGCCTGCGCTCAAGGATATTGTATGGCTTTGGCAGGGCGATGAACAAGAGCAGCCCAGGATACAAGCAGAAGATGAGCTTCAAGAGGAGGATCGAAATCAAAACCGTTAGCTCCTGCATCGATTTTCGGCAACCAGATGCCCTGTTTCTTTGTAAGTTTGTACATTTTTTTCCGACCTTTGAACATTTCGGCTCCGACTCGTTTTGTGTCGTGAATGTTTACGAGTTCGTTTGTTGTTTTACGTTACTACTATCCGTGTTTGTTGGTTAATCGGCCTTGCTCATCACAACTGCATTTTTGTATTAGTATTAGGTGAGCTAATAAATGGTTTAATAAACCAATCTTAAAGTATGTGATTAACGCTAGAGGTAAGCATAAGTTGATCCGGTTCAGTTTTATTCTGATATAGAATCAGAATCGGAATTTATGGTTTTAGATTTTTGAAACTGGTATCAGAACTAACGGTTCCGGTTCTGTTTCAATTTTGATATGATTTTATTTTATATTAAAAAAATTAAAATATAATAATAAAATATATTTTTATTGTATTTGAGTTGTGTTATAAGTAATTAAGCGGATTTATAACTAATTTTATGATTTATATTAAATTTTATTAAGATTTTATTAGGATTTATAATTTTTAAAAAATTAGAATAAAGAAAAAAATTAAAATCCAAATAAGGAAAAGGAGAAGGACGTGAGAGGCTCACCTACTCCAATTGGAAAGGGTGGATAAAGCTTCACCATTGACCACACTGTACACCTAACCCCATCTCCACCGACGCCAGAGAGTCCAGAGAATGCCGGAAGGAGATCAAACTCCACATTTCGTCCTGGTCCACGGCGCCGGCCACGGCGCGTGGTGCTGGTTCAAGCTTCGTTCCTTGCTGGAATCATCCGGTTACAAGGCCACCTGCCTCGACCTCAAAGCCTCCGGTATCGACCCCGCCGATCCCAACTCCATCGTTTCCTTTCAAGACTACAATCACCCTCTCATCCACTTCCTCTCCTCCCTGCCGGAGAACGAACAGGTCATCGATCTTTGATGGTCGTTTTGAAATCTAGAGCTGGTTAGTTTAGTTGCTTATTAGAGCTATGGCCTCCTATGGCGCAGGTGATTCTGGTGGGGCACAGCGCAGGAGGGCTGAGCGTGACGGATGCCATTCATAGATTTCCACAGAAGATACGTTCCGCCATTTACGTCGCCGCCAACATGTTGAAACACGGATTTTCAACTGAGCAAGACGTGAAAGATGTAAGAGTAAATCTGTGTTGAAGTACATATAATTTGTCTGTAATGCTCAGTCTGGCTCATTCTTTTGAAACGGGCGTGAAGGGAGAACCAGATTTGTCTAAGCATGGAGACGTAACGGAGGTGGAGCGTGGATTAGGAGCAGAGAACCCGCCAACCAGCGTAATCTTCAACAAGGAATTTCGACGGAAAATTCTCTACCATATGAGCCCACTTGAGGTCAGTATTTAAGCTCTATCACTATCAGGTAATAAAAAGGTAATGCTAATTTTGGGATTATAAGGACTCCACTCTGGCGTCCATGCTGCTGCGGGCGGCGCCGGTGATGGCGCTCAAAGGTGCAAAATTTGAGGGAGGGGCGGAAGCGTCCGATGACGTTCGAAGAATTTACGTGAAGACGATGAGCGATAGAGTGATCGGCGTCGAGAAGCAAGATGCTATGATTAGGAGATGGCCCCCAGCTCAAGTTTTTGAAATCGACACCGATCACAGTCCTTTCTTCTCCGCACCCTTTGATCTCTTCCGCATTCTGGTCGACGCAGCTGCTTCCCCGCCGTCCGCCATGGAAAATTCCAGCTGCCCAGAAAAACCCAGATGAATCCAAGGAGAACCCGATGAGTCTTCTCTATGTATCGATTGAGAAATACAGCAACGCGATGAATCTTTCCATCCTCGTATTATCCTACTCTTGATGCTGAAGATGAACTCCTCCATCTTGGCTATGACTGAAAAGAATTTGAATTTACTTTAACAAATCAAATGCCTGCATTGAGAAGAGCCAGCTTGACATTAATTTTGCATGCCTTCATGTGCTAAAAAAACCGAGCAAAGGGTATTTACGTAAAATAAATTATTATGTATTTACGGAAAATTCGTCAAAAATAAAATAATGGGCCAGCAGCTGTTGGACAAGCAGCCCAGCCCAGCCCATAGTGTCATTTAGGGTTGGCCTCTTGGGAATTCTTTGAAATCGGTGTCATATATGTTCTCAAAACGAGATCCACGTAGATCGTAGCCGCCGGCGGGAGTCCCAGAGAGAGTTTCGATCCGATCAACCATGGGCAGACGTCAGTTCCTCTTTGCTAATCTATTCTGATTCGCCTGCTTGTTTGCTTCATTTTCCATCTTTGATTTCTTTAGTGGCGTATTTTGCTTTTGTGAGAGGTGTAGAAGATTTGTTAATACTTTCTCTCAACCTTTTTTAACTCTTAAATTGAATTGATGTGGATGATTACTGGTGACGATTGGCTTTCTGGATGCATAGAATTTGTCAGGGATTTGAAAGTTTTGTTGACTTTTTGCTTCTTGCATCCATGGTTATTTAGGACCTGCAAGATGCTATCGCCAGATAAAAAACAAGCCCTACCCCAAGTCTCGGTACTGTCGTGGTGTTCCTGATCCTAAAATTAGGATCTATGATGTGGGAATGAAAAAGAAAGGCGTTGACGAGTTTCCATTCTGTGTCCACCTTGTGTCTTGGGAGAAAGAAAATGTTTCAAGTGAAGCTTTGGAAGCTGCTCGAATTGCATGCAACAAGTATATGTCCAAGTTTGCTGGAAAGGACGCTTTCCATTTGCGTGTGAGGGTGCATCCTTTCCATGTTTTACGTATCAACAAAATGCTTTCGTGTGCTGGGGCTGATAGGCTTCAGACAGGAATGAGAGGAGCTTTTGGGAAGCCTCAGGGAACTTGTGCCAGGGTTGCCATTGGTCAGGTTCTTTTGTCTGTGCGTTGCAAAGACAACAGTAGCCATCATGCACAAGAGGCTCTACGCCGTGCAAAGTTTAAGTTTCCAGGGCGCCAGAAGATCATTGTTAGCAGGAAATGGTATGTAGGCTTGTCAGTTAAAATCATTTGCGGAGTTTTATGCTTCAAGTCCATATCTTCTATTTCAAAACTTGAAATTCTTGTTTCTGTTGCGACTATTGGTAACTTTGTGTCAATATTCAGGGGTTTTACTAAGTTTAGCCGCTCTGATTACATGAAGCTCAAAGCAGATAACAGGATTGTACCCGATGGTGTGAATGCCAAGGTGTGTTTATGCTTCCAACTGTCCATCTTTGGAAAATTCATTTGTTCTAAGTTTTCTTTGTGCTTTATATATTTTCAATGGAGAAAATGTTGAATATGTTTTGGTCATGCAGCTTCTTGGGTGCCATGGATCTTTAGCTGGCAGACGTCCTGGAGCTGCTGTCTTTCCTGGGGGTGCTTTGTCTGCTTGAAAAGTTTGATGCCCGAAACCTTGTTGATCGGAAGATTAACTAGTTTCTTGTCCTCCCAATTTGCTTGTAGACAATTGATGCTAAGGTTTGCTTGGTGTTTGATCATCTTCAGATAATACATTTAGTCGTCAGATTTATGTGATTCTCATGACATTTTGTTGAAAGATTTGGCAGAGTTTTCTAATTCTTATTCGGCCTGATCTCAAAAATTAGTGTGCTAACTCAAATGGTTGTATGGTAGAAGCGTGCATGGAGTTATGAACCTGTGATTAGGCACAGAATTGGATTCAGGAATGCCTTTCAGTAGTTTATTGCAGAATTTAGATAACAAGAATCACTCAATGCTATACATTCTATTCTACACTTGCAAACGAGAACAACAGCGGTATTATCTAGCGGTGGGTAAATCGGGCGAAATCGTAAATTAGATCAAAATGTAGTTTTAATTCGATATTTATTTTAATTTTTAAACAATTATAATTTATGGGTCGATGTTAATTTTTAAGAGTAAAAAATCATAAAACTAGAACTGAGATTAAAGGGAACAAAAATTGTTGACTGTGGAAGTCAAAGCTACATACATTTGTAAATTACATGGTTTGATCTCACAACACACGTTTTTCTAGTTCTTTTAATGGGACGATGATAGATGGGAGGTTACGTGCTGCCGGATAGGGTTGGAAACGAGCTTGTCCGAATTGATTTTATCTTCAAATAAAAATGAGATCCGAACTCACGGTTCTAAATTTTTGGAATCGATACAGGAACCAACGATTCTGATTTAATTCTGATTTTAACTTAGTTTTATCCAACGATTCTGATTTTAAAAATTAGAACAAAGACTAGATTAAAACAGACCGTTCTAGTTTGATTAACGGTTCTGGCTCGATTTTACCCACCTTACTGTCGGACATATTTATAGCCGAGCGATCAGGAACGAGAGTCAATATCAATTTATTATCTGAAATATGTGGGTGTTTGATGTAGATACCTGAAGTTGAACATCTTAAACTTGTCGTAATTTGCAAATACTCGGTTTAAGCCTTCAACTCATCCTCCCAATCTCACAATCTCTCGGCGAACGATACCGAAGAAGGACAGGGCCAATTACAAAACATGTTGGCGACGCAGGCTAGGCCATAGATTAACGGCCTCTTTGAGAGGCTGGCCAGGCCCACAGACACTAATCCTCCATCTTATTCGTTCACTGACCCCACGTCAGAATCGGCATGAAATCGTAGGAAGAAGAACAGGCCTCCCATCGTTTCTAGAATCAAACACTACAATAATGTATTGGCTAAGCGAAGCTCACTGAAAAAAGCAGACATCTTTGTCACTTCTCCGGCCTTCTTCCTGGCTTCACCGTAATGCTGTACATTTCTCCAGGACTCGAGCAAGATGGTTCCTGTCTTTGGTATCTCAAATACGCAAGAAGTGTTTCCGACTGCAAAATAACCAAACTCAATTCAGTCCGAGCTTAGCTTAGAGCATGCATTCGTACAATGGAGGCAATTTGCAGAATTTACCTTGAGCTTGGCTCGTGCACTTGCAGCCTGAGAAAGCGCAACCAGAGCAGGTATTCCCCCCTCCCTCACAAGCAACGATCTGTTGCTTAGACTGTTCGAACATAGTTGCACGAGGGCCGACACAGCAAACTCCTTCCCTTTGCCGGAACCATCTTCGATTGCTTCAACCAGAGCTGGAATCCCACCCTCTTCCACAATTGCTTTCTTCCCCTCTGCAATGGCAGCTAAGCTACTCAGCACCACCATCGCCTTCTCTGCCAGCCCCGTGCCCTGCTCCGTGCTCAGTCCGACCAGCGATTTCACCGCTCCAGCCCTCACAGCCCTTTCTTTGTTCTGCTTGAGGGAGCAAAGCTTATAAAGCGTGGCGAGAGCGTCCTTCTTTCCCCTGTTAGAACCGTTGACGAGAAGAGAGACTAGAAGGGGTACGGCCCCGCTGACCCCGATCGAGCTTTTGTTGTCGTCCAACAGAGCAAGGCTCAACATGGCGCACGCTGCGTTCTGCTTCGAAGTCTCCGTTCCGGTTTTGAGCACGTAGACCAGTGATTTTATGGCGCCGGCGTTGGTGATCAGCAGCTTGTTAGATTCGTGCAGCGAGAGATTAAGCAAAGCAGTGACGGCGTGTTCTTGTGCGCATGGGTCGCTGCTCCGTAGCAGAGGAATTAGAGCAGGAACTGCACCGATCTCCGCGATCAGAAGGCGATTGTCCGTTCTGTTCTTTGCCAGAAACCTGATTTTGGCTGCAGCTGATCGCTGTAGATAAACAGAGGGCGACCTCAGGCCATCAACGCAAATCTTAACCGTTCGCCGAAGAACTTCCGGCGAAATGGTTTCAGTTATGTCGGTCGAGAAGTTCTCTCCCGGCAGATATTCGAGCCATGGCTCCGGCTCCGGCTCCGGCTCCGTCTCTGCCTCACTTTCTTCCCCTCCACCTCTAGGTGCGTTCTCAGGGGACGGCAAGCTCGCAAGTCTCCGCAACTCACCGGAAATATCGCTGCTGCAAGCTGAGGAATCAGTGAAAGAGCGAGAAATCCCCAACAAATCCTCCCCCTTAACCGACGGTAAGTTTGCACAGCTGACACGTCGGGATGCAATCTCGGCCAGCCTAAGATCGACGACAGAGTCAGTAAGGTCCTCAGAGACGGGGGTTTCTTCTTCAAAGAAGTTAGAACGAATAGTGCGCATGGAGCGACCAACGTTTCTAGTAATTTTAATGGCGGAAACAGGGGAATAATACGTCCTGGGGAGAGGGAATCGAGTGGAATGGGAGTGAGAAGTTTCCAAAGAAACCATTTTTGTAAGAGAATTGAGAATTGATGCCTTGATTGAGGAAGAAAGGAGGTGCTTTAGATATAGGCTATGGAGGAGCTAAATGGCGTTGCTCTGCGTCCACAGTAGATTATAAGCCCCGTGGGACCAAGCCCTTTTCAGGGTGGGACCCATTCAAGGCAGTCGGCGACTTAAGCGACGTCGTTTAGGATTGTGGAGGGGGACCCATTTCCGTATTATCTTCGCATTATCACAAGTGACAACATCTGTCCGGGTCCCACCCCACGGAGTCGGAGGCTGAGCCGACATCTCTCTCGAGACAGTAGAACCAGATATTTGCTATTCAACTTTTGACCTTCTTAAAGTACTCCATGGCAGAGCACTGAGCAGGAGCTCCACCAAAGCCTCCATCTTTTCAACGTAGAAGCTTGCTGCCTTTCGCATCAGTACGGTAATGGTTGTCGGCTTTGGCACCACCAGTAGAAGTCGGCACTTGTCACGTGAAATGGTTCCTTGCCCCACTCCTTCTGTTCATGCATAACGAATCATATTGGATCATCCTTCCTTCTACTTTGCTTTCAAACTCAAACTAGGCAAGCAATGTAACTCTTTGAGGAGATTCATTATACTGCTATTGCAGATCCCCCTGAATCATCTCAAACTTGGTAAAATTAGAGTTGGGCAAAACTAGACCGACCAATAAACTAGACTGAAATTACCGATTTTAATTTAAAAAATCATAATTTATGGACTGATGTCGGTTTTTAGGAGTGAAAATCTGTGAAACCAAAACTGAGATCATGGGTCAAAAAAGTTCTAAAATCGAGTAAAACCCGACCCAAACTTTAATAAAATCTATTATAAATCCTAAAATTTGTTATAAACTCACATAACTACTTAAAATCTGATCTAAATATAAAACCATTCCAATTTGAACCGAAAGTGGAGGCATTCCCTGCGATATCGTTCTATCTTGCCGGAGATTTTGCTAGGAAAGTGTATCCTTCAACGAGCATAGGATTGCACTAAAAGATGAACTTGTAATTTTATGTGACTGCATAATGCAGAAAAAAATACTGTTTTTATTGGGGAATTCTTGCTGTTCTAAGTTCAAGTCACAAGAACATCCCTAACCAGTTGCATAATCTTTGAGATCAATATCTAATCCAAAGTAAGAACACAAATTACAAGCAATGAGTAACTTGGATTCTCAAGGCATAAGAATAGTGATTTATGCATACTTTTCTCATCATTCTTTCGCGGCGGCTGTTTCTTCCTCTGAAAAATAATCATGCCTGAAATTTCACAACAAAAGTCGTGTGATTCAAAAGGAATTTCCCCATCTTCTAAATAATCTAAAACATCAAGAAGAGATCCGAACGTCTTACTTTATTTTGGGCGTCAATCGATAGATACCGGTTGTTGCCATGGCTACATTGACACTGAAGAGATTCCAGTTCTTCTGCATTTGCCCAAATCCAATTCCACAGTAAATAACTCTGACATTCCTAATCTAATAAACTTAAACAAGTTCGGAGGATACTCGGCTGAAAACTTGTGATATATCATTACAAATTATACACGATCACATAGCTAATGTGAATCTTATTTTTAGAGAGAAGCATGTTTCTAAATGATATGAAAAACAGAAAACAACTAACGGACCAGAGTTGTGACAGTGTTGTAGCGCGACCAGATAACTCCTGTGCAAGTAACGGTTGTGGATCGTGAAATAGACAAGAATGAAAATTACTATAAATCCACATGAAACAGTAAATAATTTGTAACATTTAAAAAAAGGGTTCAAGAAATGGGACCCAATTGTTGAGGATAAGATAGTTTCTCAGGTGGTTTGGAGAAGTCAGCTACATTGGCAATACTGATGCCCCATTTAAAGGTGGGTGCCCAGAAGTGAGCTGCAGAGCAAGAAAGTCATAAGGGTTCGCCTTGAATCCTTAAACGAGAAGGAAGCAAAACCAAGAGTACAAAACAATCAGAAGTGTTTGAAAGAGTTAAAATAACCCAAATCTGGAGGAACTGGATCTTCACAATTGATGAAACAAGTTAAATCATGGTACAAAACAACATGAATTAAGATTAAATCTACCAACAAGAGGAAAGTTGTATCCAATCACGAGGAGAATCAAGGTAGAGATCACGAGAAACATTCTTAACAAAGAAGAAAACGGACTGGTTTTCGGATCGGCAAAGTGGTTCCAGAGCGATTGAAGCTTCGAAGTTGCCATAGTCTAACAGATTACTTTTCAAAGTGGGAGAAGAGGAGGAAATGTTGTTCAGTATACCTTTCTGTGGCCTGTGGGTGATTTGGTTTGGTGGGGCTCAAACGAAACAAGATTGCATCATTGGTTCATTATTAAAATCTAGTCCAAATATAGAACCCATCTCGAGTGGCGCACTGTTCGACAACAACTCTCTGCTAGCCTGTAAAGTAGATGCTTCGTTCTTATATAAACTAATCGCGGTGAGTTTAGGGTGGATTACTATCTAACATCAGCTTGCCTGTAGACTTAAAACTGTGGAACGACAATGGATCATGAGGCGTACAAAATTATTATGGTTGCGTTAATCGTCATCTTAGTTCAGATTCTGACTCTTACCCGTTACTTCTTTTGTCTAGTCTGGACTTTGGAGTGGTTTATGGGTTGAAGGTCATGTTAACCTAGTGCTGTCAATCGAGCCGGCTCGAGCTCAGAATGACAGACTCGTCGAGTCTGTCGAGGCAAACGAGCTGATCCTGTCGAGCCTATTCTAGCCGGCTCGGTCGAGCTTTTTTCAAAAAAATTTAGCTCGAGACGGCTCGCGAGCCTCGAGCCTAAACGAGCTAGCCTATCCTAGCTAGTCGAGCTAGTCGAGCCTAAACGAGCCGAGCCAAACGAGCCCAACATAGAAATTTTGTTTTCGTATATTAAATTTTTATAACTTTCCGTATTATGTAATTTTAAATTTTGATAAAAAATTTATGCCTATTGTTTTCTTCAATCCAAAAAAAAAAAATTGCATGATAACGTTTGTATGTAGCGCCTCCATTATGCCAAAGAAACACAAAAACAATAGCATCAAATCAATATCTCAAAGAAACTCGAAAAAAATAGCATAGAAACATCGAATCAATAGCATTCAACATATATAGCATCCGATTTGAAATCAATTCGTGAAAGAGTTAACAACTAATAATTATGCATTGTACGAATCAAAATATAAACGCCGAAATCATTCATTGTGCAAAATAAAAAGTAAAATAAGTTACAAAAAGTCTTATAATTGTTCGAAAAGATTATAGAAGAACGAACCTACTCCACAGAGGGATCGTCCGATGGAGGTGGAGCAGCTGTGGGTGTGGCCTCTGGCGAGATGGAAAAAATTCCCACCAAGTGTCAGTTTTGTACCTCGTTGAACCGCCGATCCAATGTTGAGATGCGGGCATCCATCGTGTCAAGCCATCGATGGACTCTCTCAAATTAGTTCCCCGCCTCGATCCGGCGTGTTGTTGATTGACAAAGACGACTAGCTGCTTCAGCTTCTTGTTCTTGGTCTTGCTCAGAGCCCTTGTGCTGAAGTGGTTGTGATGTCGAACCCGGATGATCGGCTTTGAAGATCCACTCGCCGTCGGTGCTTTCCACAGTACCCATCCTCGCAAGGGTAGATTTGGTATAAATGTCGACTCTCCTAACCGGGAGAGGTGTCTCAGAGGAAGGAAAGTTGACACCGTGTTGGTGGAAAATTTCTGTCAACAAAAGGTTGAACGACATTGACTTGGACGAGTTTTCAAAAAGATCAATCATCCTTTTTAAAATTACATAACCAACGTTAAAGTTTGTTCCAGTGAAAATGTGGTAAAGAACGTGCAAGGGTAGTTCGTTTCTACGTTCATTTCTACGATTTCAAAATGTTTTCAAATTTTTGACGTTTTCGATTTCTTGGCTCGAGGGGCAGACGTGGATACTTGTGCAGATGTGTGTGTCAATCTGACGGAAAATGCCGGATTCATAGGTGCAACTTCTTGCACCTCATCGTTGGAAGACGGAAACATTTCAAATTCTACGTATTTAGGCGGTGAATCCATAACAAATAATGAAGTATTTTAAAAAAAATTTCTACTTTGATACCGTTCACCGATTTGTTGATGATTGTTAAGGGAAACATAGAACGATCAATAGCTAGAAAGCTTTTGAGCGCGATGACTTGACAGCGATTTGCACAGAGAGTTTCAGGTAAGAAATTCTCGGCTAACTCCTACAATTTATAGAATTCCCTCATAACAGATACCTTTGGTCGACCTGCAGTATTTCCAAGGTCGACCGGATGTTTCCGTTGAATATGAAAATTCTAGCCGTTACATTATACCGGTTGACTCTTTTTACAATGTTGGTCGACACTTTGTCGTGTACCGGTCGACCCTTTGATATCTGCGGTCGACAGTTTCACTAACGATAAATACTTTGTGGTCGACATATATAAACGTGGTCGACACCTAAAACATTCTGGAACATTAAGCGGTCGACATCTACTGATGTGGTCGACCTACAAAATTTAAAATGTCGATTAAGTGTCGACCACTGTTACACTAAGGGTCGACTGTACTACAGATATTCTGAGCTCACGAGCCAGCTCGAGCGAGCCGACATGCTAGGCTTGGTACGGGCTCGAGCTTCGGCTCGACACTGTAGCAAAATGAGCCAGACTCGGACTGCTACAGTGCCGAGCCGGCTCGCTCGTTTGACAGCACTAGGTTAACCCACCAGAGTTTTGACCTTTTTGCTTATTGTTTGGAGACAAAGAAGAAGACCCAGTTGCCATCTGGTAGGTCCCATCCAGTCACATCATCACAATCACAGGACCAGACTAGTTCAAATGTTTGTACGCCGGGTTAGTTTGGTGTTTTCCGAGATGAGTATTATTTGAAAATGAGGTGTAATTAGGAATTGTAGGGTAATGCAGAGATTGAAGTATGAATATAGAACACAGAAAGAAGGACGAATTACATTAAGCAGAACTCGGAAAAGAACCTTTGGATTGAAGGGTTTATAAATCTCCTCCACAAAAAAAACTCCATTGATAATTGGAAATTCTTCCCGAAGTACAAACATTTCGACAAACGACTAGGTTTGCACCCCCTAAAGGATTGAGGTATCTCTCTGATTGGACTCACAGTAATGATGGTTTGGGTTTTAGGGGTTAGGGTTCAAGATTTAGGGTTTAAGATTTAGGGTTTAGGATTTTGGGTTTAGGGTTTCAGAGTTCGGCAATCACCTTTTCCCCGAGAAAAATGGCCTACTTTGGGGTTTAGAGTTAGACTTTAGGGTTTAGGGTATATGGTTTCGGTTTTAGTAATCTTGCACTAGTTCGAACAGTGCGCCATCCGATGGTTATTTTTTTTTACTTGTTTCCACTCATATATACACTTGATAGCCGAGGACGAAGATTGGCTCCCTCGGAACCCGGAACGGGTCCATTTTCACAAGTAACCAGCCCTAAAATTAGTGCAAAAAGATGCCTTTTTTTTTTCCTCTTTTTCTTCTCTGTACTCGTTTTCTTACTCATTGACGACCCGAGAACCGGTGCGTTATTGCGTTCTTACTTACTTACTTACTTACATTAGTGAAACACTTGTTACTTTAATTTCTAAAACTATCTTTAAATTATAAAATAGTAAAAAAAAAAACTGTCAAATTTAAAAACATACATTCTTTGTAAATAACGATTTCAATTCCACATTTTAAGTAAAATACATAAGCATTTAATAATTTAAACCTATAGCGGAAGAAAATAATTTAACTTAAGATACATTCATTTTCAAAACCTTTGTAATTCATCACTCCAAAATAGTATATACAATTTAATTACATCTTCAAAGCATTCAAAACATTTTCAATTATGACTGTGTGTGTGTCCATACGTCACTCCCCGTCGGTCGTCACTCAATAACTGTATCATTTGGACACTCCTCGGCTCTAACTCCTTGATCAGTCATTTGCACCAATTCCTCCAATACATTCCCTACATTGCAAAGCTTAAACTATGAGCCTAACGCTCAGTAAGTAGCATGACTATAAAAATGCATGAGTATGACTATGTTGTTGATAAAACAATGCATAATTTCATTAACGTTTCTTAGGTTTCATATCTTCTTTATCTTTGAAAATATTACAAGATCTCAAGAACACTGCCTTCCACCTACTTCAACATCTACTGGGCCCACTTACATTATTACTTGGAGTGTTCAGGCCTTTAATAACCATTTACTTTACTGTTCTGATATTCAAGTTCTTAATTCATCGGAGAGGAAACATAATTAGCGTCCCATACCACCAGTTATATCTCGTTTACCTCCAACTACGTTGTAAAACAATGCATGAAATCATTTCATTGACATTTTGTTAAACTATGATGCATGACTATGTGACTATGAAACATTACTACATTACATCAAACATAATATGAAAACAAACACACAACACACAACAAACATACATCCTAATCTTTGCAATGCAATCCCACTTAAGGGCCAAACAATCTTAATACTAACTTACCTTAGCAGCTAGGTTGAATTAATCCACTTGAGTCCTTTTTTAATCCAATTGATGACCTAAACATATAGATCATTCAAGGATCAGAAATCAGGTAACATGACCTGTTTTATTGCATAAAGTCATAATTTTCTATTCCAACTTCAAAGAACCGGTCGACCTATGTTGACAAAACAGAGAGCATGCATTTCTTAAAATCAAGAACCGGTCGAACTAACCTATAAGGTGTCGACCGATGTTGACAAAACAGAGAGCATGCATCCTTGAAATTGGGAACCGGTCGACCTAACCTATAAGGGGTCGACCGTTTTGTCTACATAACTCCAAATTGAGTGATTCAAATGACTATAGATCACTCTAAGAGTCTACTTTAACTCTTATACATAAAACAAACTCCAATTCGTACCACATATCGACCGAATCTCCAAAACTCTAACTTTGTACATAGTCAACTGATTTCACATCTATTGGCATGAAATCATTCGTGTTTATCCACAAATTCAAACAATATCATCATTTTATCATACTGAACCTAAGAGAACTTTGAAGGATAGAAAAATACCTTGAAATTCAGCCTCCACAAAAACTTTAGAGTTTTCCACCTCACCTCTCTTGAGATAACTCACTTTCTCACTTTTTTCCCTCACAATACCTCTTTTCTTTGTCAATCTCACTCTCCCTTGATCAAGACGTGAGAACCCAGAGAAAATAGGGAGAAGTCATGGCTGGAAGGAAAAATGGCAACCAAATGATTTTTATGTCCTTAATTAAACAAGAACAATCTTTCCTCTACGTCCACCAATCAGATTCCTCCAAGTTTTGGCTGACTTTTCAACTTAAATCGGGGAAGGTGTCGACCGCTCGTCCATGGTGTCGACCAAAGATATTCCCGAGATCTATTCTGTGTCGACCGGTTGCTAAGGTGTCGACCGGTTGACCATGGTGTCGACCGCTTAACCATGGTGTCGACTGAATCAATTCCCGAGAGCTATTTTACAACATCAAAAAGTTATAAAAAGAGTTGTTGGTGCTTTTATGCACGAATCTGGTGCTAAAACGAGTACAAAGAAGAAAAAGTGAAAAAATTGAAAGTATTGAGCCGAAAAATTCAATTATAAAGAACGAAGAATAATTATTGGATTACAAAGTATCCATTGCCAGAAATTCAAATTTGATCTCCTTCCATACTTCACAAGCAGCAGCTAGTTCAGGACTCCATTTACTCGCCTCACGGATAATTTCATTACCTTCACGAAAACATCTTTTTGAACTAATTTTAGGGCTGGTTACTTGTCAAAATGGACCAGTTCCGGGTTCCAAGAAGAGCCAATCTTTGTCCTCGGCTATCAAGTGTATATATGAGTGGAAAAAAGAAAAAAAAAACCATCGGCAACTTCAGTCGCTATATAAAGACATGATATGACAAGGTAATAACAAGACATCTTGATTACTTGGTCGCCAAGTAAACTTTCTTCAACCTCGGGTTTAGGCTCCAAATTGTTTCAAAAGTTTAATTACATTATCAAAAAGTTATAAAAAGAGTTGTTGGAGCTTTTACAGACGAATCTGGTGCTAAAATGAAGACAAAGAAGAAAAAAAGGAACAAAATACATCCTTTTGCACTAATTTTAGGGCTGGTTACTTGTCAACATGGACCCATTTCGGGTTTCGAGAAGAGCCAACTTTCGTCCTCGGCTATCAAGTGTATATATGAGTGGAAACAAGTGAGAAAAAATAACCATCAGAAACTTCGGTCGCTATATAAAGGCGTGGGTATGACAAGGTAATAGCAAAATATTTTAATTACTTGGTCGCCAAGTAAACTTTCTTCAACGTCGGGTTCAAGCTCCAAATTATTCCAAAATTTTAATTAAAACATGAAAAAGCTATAAAAAGAGTTGTTGGTGCTTTTACGCACGAATCTAGTGCTAAAATGAGTACAAAGAAGAAAAAATAGAAACAAAAGCATCTTTTTGCACTAATTTTAGGGCTGGTTACTTGTCAAAATGAACCTGTTCCGGGTTTCGAGAGGAGCCAATCTTCTTCCTCGGCAATCAAGTATATATATGAGCTGAAACAATAAGAAAAAATGACCATCGGAAACTTCGGTCGCTATATAAACTTGTTCGCCAAGGTAATAGCAAGCATTTTGATTACTTGGTCGCCAAGTAAACTTGTTCAGTGTCGGTTTGGGCCCCAAATTGTTCCAAAAGTTTAATTAGAACATCAAAAAGTTATAAAAAGAGTTGTTAGTGCTTTTCCGCACCAATCTAGTTTTAAAACGGGGCAAAGAAGAAAAAGAGGAAAAAATGCATATTTTTGCACTAATTTTAAGGCTAGTTAGTTGTCAAAATGGACCCGTTCTAGTTTTCGAGAGGAGCCAATCTTCGTCTTCGGCTATCAAGTGTATATATGAGTGGAAACAAGAAAAAAAAAATAACCATAAAAAAACTTCGGTCGCTATATAAAGGCGTGACTATGACAAGGTAATAGCAAGGCATCTTGATTACTTATTCGCCAAGTAAACTTTGTTCAATGTCAAGTTCGGGCTCCAAATCGTTCTAAAAGTTTAATTACAACATTAAAAAGTTATAAAAATAATTGTTGGTGCTAAAACGAGTACAGAGAAGAAAAAGAGAAAAAAACATCTTTTTGCACTAGTTTTAGGGCTTGTTACTTGTCAAAGGGGATCAGTTACAATTTTCCGAAAGGAGCCAATCTTCATTCTCGGCTATCAAGTGTATATATAAGTGGAAAGAAATAAGAAAAAATAACCATAAGAAACTTCGGTCGCTGTATAAAGGCATTAGTATGACAAGAAAATAGCATGACATTTTGTTTACTTGGCCGCCAAATAAACTTTCTTCAACGTCGTGTTCGGGCTCCAAAATTCTAAAAGTTTAATTACAATATTAAAAAGTTATAAAAGAGTTGTTGGTGCATTTACGCATGAATCTGGTGTTAAAACGAGTACATAGAAGAAAAAGAGGAAAAAAAGACATCTTTTTGCACTAATTTTAGGGCTGGTTACTTGTCAAAATAGATCTGTTTCGGGTTCTGAGAATATTCAATCTTCGTCCCCGGCAATCAAGTGTATATATGAGTGGAAACAAGTAAGAAAAAATTACCATCAGAAACTTCGGTCGCTATATAAAGGCGTGGGTATGACAAGGTAATAACAAGACATTTTGATTACTTGGTTCTCAAGTAAACTTTCTTCAACGTCTGGTTCGGGCTCCAAATTGTTCCAAAAGTTTATTTACAAGTAACCAGCCCTAAAAATAGTTCAAAAAAATGTCATTTTTTTCTTCTTTCTATTTACTGTACTAGTTTTCATAACAAATTAGTGCGTAAAAGCACCAACCACCCTTATTATAACCTTTTCATTTTGTAATTGAACTTTTGAAACGATTTGGAGCCCGAACCCAACAATGAAAAAAGTTTACTTGGCGACCAAGTAATCAAAATGCCTTGCTATTGCCTTGTCTTTCCCACGTCTTTACATAGCGACCGAAGTTTTCGATGGTTATTTTTTCTTACTTGTTTCCACTCATACATACACGTAAAACCCAAGGACAAAGATTGACTCTTCTCGGAACCCGGAGCGGGTCCATCTTACCAAGTAACCAGTCCTAAAAATAGTGTGAAAAATGCTATTGTTTTCCTCTTTCTCTTCACTGTACTCATTTTAACACAAGATTCATGCGTAAAAGCAGCGATCATCCTTGTTATAACTTTTTTATGTTGTAATTTAACTTTTGAAAGGATTTTGAGCCCGAACCAGACGTTGGAAAAAGTTTACTTGGCGACCAAGTAATCAAAATGCCTTGCTATTGCCTTGTCTTTCCCACGTCTTTACATAGCGACCGAAGTTTTCGATTATTATTTTTTCTTACTTGTTTCCACTCATACATACACGTGGCAGCCGAGGACGAAGATTGGCTCATCTCGGAACCAGGATCAGATCCATCTTGACAAGTAACCAGCACTAAAAATAGTGCAAAAAAATGCAATTTTTTTCCTCTTTCTCTTCACTGTACTCGTTTTCACACCAGATTCGTGCGTAAAAGCAGCAACCACCCTTGATATAACTTTTTTATGTTGTAATTGAACAATTGAAACAATTTGGAGATCGAACCCGACGTTAAAAAAAGATTACTTAGCGACCAACTAATCTAAATGCCTTGCTTTTGCCTTGTCACACACATTTGCATAGCGACCGAAGTTTCTGACTATTATTTTTTCTTACTTGTTTCCACTCATACATACACGTGAAAGCCGAGGACAAAGATTTGCTCCTCTTGGAACCCGGTGCGGGTCCATCTTGACAAGTAACCAACCTTAAAAATAGTGGAAAAAATGCCATTTTTTTCCTCTTTCTCTTTACTGTACTCGTTTTCACAAAAGATTCGTGCGTAAAAGAACGAACCACCCTTGTTATAACTTATTGATGTTGTAATTGAACTTTTGAAACAATTTTGAGCCCAAACCCACAGTGAAAAAAGTTTACTTGGCGACCAAGTAATCAAAATGCCTTGCTATTGCCTTGTCTTTCCCACGTCTTTACATAGCGACCGAAGTTTTCGATGGTTATTTTTTCTTACTTGTTTCCACTCATACATACACGTGGCAGCCGAGGACGAAGATTGGCTCATCTCGGAACTCGGATCGGATTCATCTTGACAAGTAACTAGCCCTAAAAATAGTGCAAAAAAATGCAATTTTTTTCCTCTTTCTCTTCACTGTACTCGTTTTCACACCAGATTCGTGCGTAAAAGCAGCAACCACCCTTGATATAACTTTTTTATGTTGTAATTGAACATTTGAAACAATTTGGAGATCGAACCCGACGTTAAAAAAAGATTACTTAGCGACCAACTAATCTAAATGCCTTGCTTTTGCCTTGTCACACACATTTGCATAGCGACCGAAGTTTCTGACTGTTATTTTTTCTTACTTGTTTCCACTCATACATACACGTGAAAGCCGAGGACAAAGATTTGCTCCTCTTGGAACCCGGTGCGGGTCCATCTTGACAAGTAACCAACCTTAAAAATAGTGCAAAAAATGCCATTTTTTTCCTCTTTCTCTTTACTGTACTCGTTTTCACAAAAGATTCGTGCGTAAAAGCACCAACCACCCTTGTTATAACTTATTGATGTTGTAATTGAACTTTTAAAACAATTTTGAGCCCAAACCCACAGTGAAAAAAGTTTACTTGGCGACCAAGTAATCAAAATGCCTTGCTATTGCCTTGTCTTTCCCACGTCTTTACATAGCGACCGAAGTTTTCGATGGTTATTTTTTCTTACTTGTTTCCACTCATACATACACGTGGGAGCCGAGGACGAAGATCGGCTCCTCTCGGAACCCGGATCGGATCCATCTTGACAAG
>QAOC01011369.1:10919-29418 GCA_003255005.1 Begonia fuchsioides | reverse complement strand
TAGAAGACTACTTGACGGAATTTGAGACTTTACGAATAAAATGTGATCTTGCCGAACCTTTGGAGCAAATTATAGCAAGGTTCCTAAGAGGGTTGAATAGGGAGATTGGGGATATTGTTGAATTATACCCTCTCGACAACTTGGATTCGGTGATTCAATTAGCCTTGAAGGTGGAAAGGCAAGTGAAGAGGAGAGGTAAGGGGACATCCAACAAATTTTTTCATGAATCCAAAACCCCTTACAAGCCATTCGTCAAGCCCGAGGTAAAAATCCCTAGCGAAAAACCATGGATACAAAGGAAAGAAGGAGAAACAAAACCGGTCATAGACCCTAATCGATTTCGAACCCGTGAAATCAAATGCTTCAAGTGCCTTGGACTTGGACATATTGCTGCCCAATGCCCAAATAAACGTGTCATGATCATCAAAGAAGGGACGGATGAGGTCATAAGTGAAGATGAACTAAAGGAGGAACCGAGCAATGACATGGAATCTGAAGAAGAAGAGGAAGAAATTTGCCATACTCAAGAGGGACCCCTATTAATGGTTATACGACGTACGCTCACCTCTCAAAGTCAACTTGAGGATTTTCAAAGAGAAAATATTTTCCATAGCCGATGCTCGATTAAAGGGAAGACTTGTTCGATGATAATAGACGGAGGGAGTTGCACTAACATGGCATCCCGGGACCTTGTGGAAAAACTAGGGATAGAAACCTCTACACATCCAAGACCCTACAAGCTAAGATGGTTGAATGAAAAAGACGACGTTAAGGTAACCAAGCAAGTAAGGATAGATTTTGTGATCGGGAGATACAAGGATAATGTGTTATGTGATGTTGTCTCAATGAGTGCTAGCCATCTTTTACTCGGAAGACCTTGGAAATTCGACCGGAAAGTTATTCATGATGGGTTCACCAACCACTATGCCTTCAAGTTTGGTGGACGCAAAATCAAGTTAATGCGCCTCGACCCGGAACAAGTGGCAAAAGATGAGTTTGCAAGGAAGGAAATTTTATCAAAAAACAGCTTGTTTATGACCAGAAAAGATTTGTTGAGATCTGTATTAGAAGGAGACTCGATGGTGCTTATTATGTTTCAGGAAAGAGTAGAAGAGTTGGGAGAAGTCCCCTCGGTGATCCTTGAATTACTTGAAGAATATCAAGATGTTTTTCCAGAAGAACTTCCAAAAGGGTTACCACCATTTTGGGGAATAGAGCATCAAATGGATTTCCAACCGGGAGCCGTACTTCCAAACCGACCCTCCTATCGACTCAACCCCGAAGAAGCTAAAGAATTGCACAAGCAAGTGCAAGAACTCCTTGACAAGGGGCATATCTGAGAATCCTTGAGTCCTTGTTCCGTACCAGCCCTACTAGTACCAAAGAAAGACGGGAGTTACCGTATGTGTATTGATAGTCGCGCCATAAACCAAATCACAATCAAGTATAGATTTCCCATCCCACGGTTAGAAGATTTATTGGATGAACTCAGTGGTGCTACGTGCTTTTCAAAGGTAGATCTCAAAAGTGGTTATCACCAAATTAGAATGAAAGAAGGGGATGAATGGAAGACGGCGTTCAAGACTAAGTATGGCCTCTATGAGTGGCTAGTTATGCCCTTCGGATTATCCAATGCCCCAAGCACCTTCATGCGGCTGATGCACTTCGTTTTAAAAGACTTTTTGGGAGTTTTTGTAGTGGTATATTTTGACGACATCTTGGTTTATAGTCAAGATTTGTCAAGTCACCAAGAGCACCTTCGAATGTTATTCATTAAGCTCCAGGATTTCAAGCTATTTGGGAATTTGAAGAAGTGTGCATTTGTGCAAGAAAGGATAAAATTTTTGGGGTTTATTATTTCGAAAAAAGGAATGGAAGTTGATGAAGCTAAAGTTGAAGCCATTCGGGATTGGCCGGTGCCTAAGAGCATCTCGGATATAAGGAGTTTCCATGGACTAGCTTCCTTTTATCGACGATTCATACATGGTTTTAGTTCCATCGTGGCCCCTTTAACCGATTGCACTAAGAAAGGAAAGGATTTTGAATGGACGAGGAGTTGTCAAGAAAGCTTCGATCTCATCAAACAACGACTTTGTAATGCACCAGTATTAAGCCTTCCAGATTTCAACAAGGTGTTTGAGGTAGAGTGTGACGCCTCCGGAATTGGAATAGGCTCGGTCCTTATGCAAGAGGGGAGACCACTTGCCTATTTTAGTGAGAAGCTTAAAGGAGCCGTGCTCAATTACTCGACTTACGAAAAGGAGTTTTATGTGGTAATTCGAGCTTTAGAGTTATGGCAACACTACTTATTATCTAAGGAGTTTATCATTCACTCGGATCACCAAGCACTAAAACACATCAAGAGCCAAGGAAAACTGAACCGAAGACATGTCAAATGGGTGGAGTTCCTTGAAAGATTTCCCTATGTCATCAAATACAAGAAGGGTGAATCAAATGTGGTGGCCGATGCATTATCAAGGAGGTATGCTCTTTTAACCGAGTTGAGTTCTAAGTTTTTGGGTTTTGATTGGATAAAAGAAGCTTACAAAGATGAACTTGATTTTGGTAAATGGTATGAGTTACGTCTTAAGAAAGTTGAATGTGGATAATATATCATGGAAGGATTCTTGTTTAAAGGAGGGAAGCTATGTATTCCTAGAGGTAGCCTTCGGGAATCACTTATAAAAGAAGCGCATGGTGGCGGACTAGCTAGTCATTTTGGGGAGAAGAAAACAATGGAGATTCTTAAGGAACACTTTTATTCGCCTCATTTGTTTCGGGACATTCACAAAGTATTGGAGAAATGCATAATATGTAAGAAGGCTAAAAGTAGGTTGCTTCCTCACGGTTTGTACTTACCTCTTCCCATGCCTAATCATCCTTGGACGGAAGTGAGTATGGATTTTGTGCTAGGCCTCCCCCGGACTTGTAGATCAAAAGATTCTATTATGGTTGTGGTAGACCGTTTTTCCAAAATCGCTCATTTTGTGGCTTGTGCTAAAACCGACGATGCGATTCACGTAGCTGAATTATATTTCAAGGAGGTGGTAAGATTGCACGGTATTCCAAAAACCATAGTTTCGGATAGAGACACTAAATTTTTAAGTGCATTTTGGAAGACCTTATGGCGAAAGGTCGGAACAAAATTACTCTTTAGTACCTCATTTCATCCTCAAACCGATGGACAAACGGAAGTTGTTAACCAAACTTTGGGAAGCTTATTAAGGAGTGTGGTGAACAAGAAATTGATGGATTGGGACATACAACTACCTTATGTGGAGTTTGCTTACAACCGAAGCGTGCATAGTGCAACAAAATCGAGTCCATTTGAAGTGGTTTACGGATTTAACCCTCTCACCCCGCTAGACCTTGTGCCAATTCCATCTAAGGAAGTTATCAATCTGGATGGAGCAAAGAAAGCCGAACTAGTGAAGCAACTCCATGAACGGGTAAACAAATCCATTAAAAAAGCCAATGACGCTTATGCTAAGTATGCGAACCGTGGAAGAAAAGCGATGAACTTCAAAGAAGGAGATTTAGTTTGGTTACATTTGAGGAAGGAACGTTTTCCAAACCAACGAGGTTCTAAACTAGCTCCTAGAACCGATGGACCTTTCAAGATCATCGAGAAAATAAACCCTAATGCATACAAGTTAGAACTACCCGGGGAATATGGAGTTTCTGCCACGTTTAATGTTCAAGACCTATCACCGTATATTAATGATGAAGAAGAGGAGGATGATGAGCTTGAACATCAATCGGATTTGGGGACAAATACTAAAGTACCCCGGGAGGATGACATGCCTCGGACTACGCCTAAGGGAGCGATCACCCGATCTCGAGCTCGGGATCTTTCTAACAAGTTTGTTCTTTTTGCCGGAGAAGTTTTATTTAATTTCAAGTTATTGCCACCCTTGGAATTAGACAAGGATAAACCGGTTCACACAATAGTTTGGAAGGAAGAACCATCCACGATCGGTTTCACGCCTAATCGACGTCCGATTGCATTAGAAAATCATGGAGAATGCCTATCCAATTCCACTCAAGAAGAATAGCACTCCTAAAGTCCTTGGGAGGATTGAAGAATAAAAGCTGTTTCCTTTTAAATTTGCATTCAATTTTTCGTTTTCCGAACTAGTTTTTGTTTACACCGGTTGCATGGACTTGCATGGGATTTCTAGGGTTAGCTAAATATCATTTCGGGAGGATATTTAGGACTTTTCGTTGGAGCCTAATGAGCTGAAGGAGGAGCTTTGGTGGAGCATCCCTTGGTGGCTTCTCATTGGTCCATTTTTCAAGTTGTGGATTGTTGTTCGTGGAGATGATCTAGGCCGTCCGATGATAAGCAAGTTTTAGTTTAATTTTCTATTTAATCGTACCCAAGCAAGTGTAATTGGCAGATTTATTTGAATAAAGAAGTTTTCTTTTCAATTTTGATCTCCCCCTTTGGAGTTTTTCCTCCAAAGACTCGGTCTCCGGAATCCATATCCCGGCCACCGAGAGACAACCGGAGTTGGTCATCCTTCCGAGCTAGGACGACCTATCCATACCACATTTCTCCAGCCATCTTCATGGTCTAAGGGTGAGAGTGTGGATCATCAGCTCAACCCTCCATTTTTACGTGAATTGAAACCCTTTTGACCGCAAACCCTAGTTTCCGGCCAAGCCACAACACTCCTTCATTTCGTCATCATATCTCCAAATTCCCACGTGAGAATCCGGTCAAACTTTGAGGATCTGTTAATACTTCCTTCATCTAGCACCACGCAAATTTTCATCCAAAAACTCAACCCGTTCCCGAGATACGATCATTTCAAATTATCTTTGATTTCCTGGAATCTGCTTGGAAAACCCTGATTTCACTCATTATCCGCCTTCACCATTTTCGGCATATCTTTTATTTCGTCCATTAGATCCTATTAATTTTTGTAGGATCCATTCTTCACTCATTCAGCCAGATCCCCTCCAAATTTCATTTAAAATCTCACCACCGTTATTGAGATCCAACCGTCCAAAGTTCATCTGAATCTGATTTTTTGGGTAATCCCTAAAAATCCGCCTATCCAAGATATTTCCCTCCTATTCCATTCCCATTTCGTGTCAGGTTAGCACGGGTGCTTCACAAAGTTGGGCCTTGATGGTGTCAAAACTTGTTTGACAAGACCGGGTCCATGCAAACTCTTGGCCCTTTTTGGTGAGCTCGGTCAAAGGGGTCACAATTGTGCTAAAGCCCTTGATAAAGCGTCGGTAGAAGTTTGCAAGCCAATGGAAGCTTCGGATGTCTGAGACACTCTTTGGGATGGGCCACTCTTGGATGGCCCGTATCTTCTCGGAATCCACTTCGACGCCGCTTGCGGATAACACAAAGCCGAGGAAGTGTATTCGGCTTTGGGCGAAGGAACACTTCTTGCGGTTACCGTATAGCTCCGTGCGCCGTAATGTCAAGAACAGCCGCTCCAAATGCTCAATGTGGCTCGGCATATCCATGCTATAAATAAGTATATCATCGAAATAAACGATAATAAACTTACCAAGGAATTCTCGGAGCACATGGTTCATAAGCCGCATAAAAGTGCTCGGGGCGTTGGTAAGGCCGAATGGCATGACTAACCACTCGAATAGCCCGTACCGTGTCTTGAAGGCCGTCTTCCATTCATCCGCCTTCGCGCATCCAGATTTCAAGTCTACCCGGGAAAAGATGGCCGCTCCGCTTAGTTCATCGAGGAGGTCATCGAGCCGTGGCATGGGAAAGCGATATTTGATGGTAATATCGTTGATTGCTCGGCTATCCACGCACATTCAATGACTTCCATCCTTCTTCGGCACTAGGAGGGCCGGGACCGCGAATGGGCTCAAGGACTCTCGGATGTAGCCCTTAGTGAGTAGCTCTTGCACTTGCTCTTGCAAGATCTTGCTTTCTTCGGGATTGAGCCTATACGGTGGTTGGTTGGGCAAGGAAGCTCCCGATTGGAGGTCAATGTGGTGCTCGATCCCTCGGAGCGGTGGTAGACCGTCCGGGAGTTCGTCCGGGACACGGCCTTGAATTGGTCAAGCAATGGGCACACGGCCTCGGGAATAATCTCTTCATCAAGCCCATCGGGCTCTCGGTGTAAGAGCACGATTACCGGGCCTTCTTGGCCGAGGGTGCGCGCTAATTCTTTACGGCCCATGAAAAGAGCCGTTTTGGCCTTGGCCTCTTTTCGGTCTTTCTCATCCTTGGCTATTTGTTTCGGGCTCATGGGAGCCAATGTGATGCTTCGGCCATCCATCTTGAAGGAGTAATGGTTGGTGAAGCCGTTATGCATAACTCGTCAGTGAAATTGCCATCGTCGGCCGAGTAGCAAATGTGTGGCGCTCATCGGCACCACATCACACGTGACCGTGTCTTTGTACGTGCCGATCGTAAAAGTTACCCGGGCTTGCTTGCTTACCCGGACGTCTTCACAGTCGGTGATCCAGCGCAACTTGTAAGGCGTCGGGTGTGCGGTCGTGGGCAGCGCCAGCCGCTCGGTCAGCTCGCAGGGCGCGACGTTCGTGCAGCTCCCGCCATCGATGATCACCGAACAAAATTTGTCCTTGATCATGCAACGACTATGAAATAGCGTCTCCCTTTGTAATTCCTCTGGCCCTGGTTGCGTAGAAAGAACTCTTCGCACCATATCCATACTTTGCCCTTCAAATGGTCGGCAAACTTCTTCTTCGGTCGAGGTCGGATCCTCCTCGGCCTCGGCGGGTGGTGTCTCGTCGTCGCTCACGACCTCCTCGGTCCCTTCAAGGACGGTCATGACGCGCTTATTCGGACATTGCGCGGCCATGTGTCCGCGTCCAAGACACTTGAAACATTGGATTTCTCGAGCCCTTTGTGGTTCGGCTTGAGTGTCTGATGGCTTAGAATCTGTGGCCGGTTTTGGGGCCCATGGTTTTGGCGCGGGCGCCCGATCCTCGATCCGTGGCGCGGGTCGATACGGTGTTGTGGGCTTCAGGGCGGGCCGTTGAGCGATAGCCTTGCCTTTTCTCTTGAGTTGTCTCTCGACTCTTAGGGCCATTTGGATAAGCCCATCAAACGATTCTACGGGCTGCAACTCAACCACATCACCAATTTCATATCGTAGGCCTCGTATAAACCGTGCCATGACTTGCTCCACGGGTTCGGCTAAATCACACCGAATCCGTAAGGTTTCAAAGTCCGTAAGATATTCATCCACGGTGGAACTTCCTTGGCGGAGGCTTTGGAGTTGTAAAAATAGATCTTGAAGATAATGGCTCGGTACGAACCGTTTCCTCATCAATTCTTTCATCAATCTCCACGAAGTAATTTCCTCCTCGTGCGCTCTTCTTCGTTGTGTCCGAAGACTAGTCCACCATAGTGAGGCACAATCCGTAAGCTCAAAAGATGCCAATTGGACTTTTAACTTCTCGGAATAATTGTAAAGGTCAAAAATTTTCTCGACCTTTTCAATCCAATCCAAGTATTATCTCCATTGGAGGCTCCATTGAAAGAGGGTAAGTGTACCTTGGGGAGCTTCCATTCATCATCGTGATCCGAGTAAGAATCGGGTTCAGAATCAAAATCTTCGTCGGATCGATTGTGTTCGCGGGGTGGCCCTCCGCTTCCCGGTCTTCGCCTAGGAGGCGGCGTAGGCCGTGCCGGGCGGGCTCGGTCTTGCTCGGCCAAATCGTCGAGCCGCTGGAGCATTGCATCGATTCTTCGATTCATAGCTTCAAAT
Source organism: Begonia fuchsioides (assembly GCA_003255005.1). Taxonomy (NCBI): domain Eukaryota; kingdom Viridiplantae; phylum Streptophyta; class Magnoliopsida; order Cucurbitales; family Begoniaceae; genus Begonia; species Begonia fuchsioides. The sequence goes on along the minus strand of QAOC01011369.1, from coordinate 21,691 downwards.
TGCTCCCGATTATGGTTCTCATGTTCCCGTTGGTCTCGGGGATCGGAGAACAGAGTTTGCTCGCTCGTGGCTTGATCACGGGCGGCGTTGTGAAGGGCGCCACTTCGAGTATTCATACCAAAAATTAAAAAAAACTTGTAAAAAGTATAAAAATCGAACCTTTAGCTCTGATACCAAGATGGTGTCCAGTGGGAACCAGGATCACACACACTTGATCGGACTTGTCGCTTTTCACGTAAGCGTAACGTGAAAATTGGCTCGGGCCAATTTAGAATGGGGTTTGCGGAAGCGTAACGTGATGGAAATAAGGGGGTTTGGTGGTGAAATTTTTGGAATGGCTCGGTAATTTATGGAGATGACTCGGTGGTGATAATGTGGACCAGAATCGGCTTGTGGAGGTAATTCGATGGCTCGGGGATGAACATGGTGTAAGGAGATGGGTGAAGGCAATTCAATACTTGAGCAATCAAAGTATTGAACTCGGTAGACCTTGAATGTCTTCTCTGATATGACTCACCGATGAACACTCGAGGGTTGATAACGCTCGGCCGGATATGACTCACCGGAGGGGAGTTATGGAGAGGGAGCTTCGATCCTTTCGGGAAGAAGGTGCAATGCACAATTTTTACTAAAATTCTCTCTATTGAACAATGGAAACAATTACAATACTTAAAGAAATAAAGTTCAACTGAACTAGCTAGAAAGAAGGAAGCTTTCAGTCCTTGGATTAATCAAATGCTTCTCGTTGACTTTGGAGAAGTCCATGTTCGTGATTCATGCATGTTTCTCTCGGGTTAGTTCGAAGTTAGACCGAGGTTGTCTTGTTGTTGACCGGTTGACCGAGAGGGTGCGTCGGTATGGGCGGAGCTCCGAACGAATGAAGGATTGGCTCGAGCCAATCTGGATCCGGGGCTTCTAAAGTCTCTTCGGTTGTCAAAAAAATGTAGCGCACGGTCTAGTTCTTTGATGGACCGGTGATGACTCGAGTGGGTGCGCGGGCACGTCTAGATGGGCCGAGCCGGCTGTCGGTTATGGGCGATCTTCAAGGGATCCGAGAGTTTATTGAGGAAATCCGTTGATTGAAGATCCTCTGAAGATTTAATAGATGCTCCAAGGATTTGGTGCATGAAAATCCCTTGATAATCGTAGGTGGTTCGGTGATCGGCCATGCTCGTGCGTCCGATGGGTGATCTACGGTCATCACGAAGATATGCTCGTGCGATTATGAATCTCTGCCAAATCTTAGCCAAATAACCAAAATACTTAAAGATTAAGTAAGTTTGGCTGATAGAATTAGGCTAAGTCTTCGAATGGGCCGATAGTGGGCCGAGCCTCGTGAGAGACTCGATCATCTTGGGCTTCTCGTCGTGCGTTGAGCGTCTTCTATCTTTAGACTTCATTCTTTCCTTCACTAAGTCTTCTAAATGCGAAAACAAACTAAGGTGGCCGAGCTCGGCGTTGGGTGGGCCGAGGAGTCGGGCTTCGTGGGAGAGCGCGCAATCCATGGGGATCGGGTCGTGCGTTCCCTCACGTCGGCCACTTATTCCTATGGACTGAGACTCTAGTGAGTCTCGGCCACGTCGGCGGCCTTGGACTTGCTGGTCGCCGAGGGGTGGTCGATAGGCGGGCAGGTGGGCGGCCCGGTGTGCGCGTCAAGTGCGGGAATGGCCGAGCACCAAGTGATGGAGTGCTTGGGCCTTTCCCGATCGAGCTCGGATGGTGTCTCCGAGGTTAAGATACCTGCAAAATGAGCAACTAAGTTAGAAAAATCAGGCGGGCTCGTTGGGTTGGTCGGGGCTAAGTCCGTGATGTGCTCGGGTTGCACATCAGGCTCGACCTTCCAAGGATCGGGATTTTGGGGCGCACTCGTGGCAGTTTGCTCACGGGCGGATGGTAGCACCGCGCCACTTCGTGTTGTCATGTCTAATTCGGGGAAACAAGCAACACGAGTAAGCGTGGGTCAGGATGCGTTGGCTCTGATACCAAATGATGTGCAACCGGAAGGTTAGCACGACGCGGATCAAGTGATGTTCCACTTAGCGTGGAAAAATGTATGCTCGAAGGTCAAGGCCGCGCTATCAAGAAGATAGATGGAGTTTGACGAGCAAGACGCACTCGAGTGTCCGGACAAGTGTTGTCTCGGCCAACAAGTGCGGCGCAAACGGAACGGAAAAGAAAGAAGGGAAAATACCACTCGGGAAGGAGGCGGGCGTGGCTCGAAAGGTTGGCTGAGGTGGACGGCGAGGCAACTTAGACACTCGGGCGGCTGAGTTGCTAAGCTCGGTAGACCTCGAGGGGGCGCTCAGATATGACTCACAGGGGGCTCGGCGAGGGGTGACGCTCCTTGGCCGGATGTGACTGACCGGAGAAGAGGGGTCAGAGGATGGCTATCAAGTAAGGCACAAGGCTCTCTTATTTGATAAACTTCACTAAGAAAACACTAAGGGGGAAGTGCACTTATATAGAGTACGGAAGGGTCCCTTTAAGGAAAGCCGAGGGCACAAGGGGGTGGTTCCCTACAAGGAAGGCGGCTGGCCCCTTAAGGTTTCTTTCCTTATTCTAAGACTTAGATAAACTCGAAAAAATAGAGAAAAGGCCGATGAGCCTATCGGGTGGGCTTGGCAACCTCGAACGTGTCCTCGATTGCCATCGTGGACCGGCTGGGGGCTGTGTCCTCGATTGTAATCGTTGGCCTGCTAGGCGCTGTGTCCTCGGTTGCTATCGTGGGCCTGCTGGGCACTGAAGTGTGCGTGCAATGTTGTTGGGGTGCGAGCGGTTGCTGACGAGATGTTAAGTTGTGCACGCACGGGTGATGCTGCTAGCATGTTGCTAAGTTGTGCGCGCGCGGGCGACGTTGTTGCCAAAGTAAGTGTGCGCGTGGAGCATGCTGAGCGTGCAAGGCTGAACGCGGGTGTTGGTATTGTCTCGATAGTGAGCGTGCGTGCTGGGCGCGCTTTCTTGATAGTGGACGCCAGTGCTGGGCGCGATGTGTCGATGGTTGGCGTGCGCGCGCCGTGATCCTCGAGCTTCCACTCAAACAAGTACTTCGGCTGCCCTCTATCTTTCTCAGAGGGCTTCGTAAGGTCAATGTTACCTGCAAAAATAGCAACTAAGTTAGATAAAACTTGGAGGTCGGGACCGTGCGTCGGGGGGTGCGAGATGGTGGTCGGTCGTTGTGCGATGGTGTTCGGCCATTGCACATCAGTGCTACTCAAGCTTCTCCTTTTGAGGTTGTCTACGGGTTCAATCCCTCAACTCCCTTGGATTTGATTCCCTTGCCGAGCAATGAACTAGCTAATCCCGATGGAGTACAAAAGGTTAAACAAGTTGAAGCAATGCATGCAAAAGTGCAACGAGCCATAACAAGGAAGAATGAAGCCTATTCCAAATGTGCTAACCGTGGCCGTAAGGATGTGGAGTTCAAAGTGGGAGACCTTGTGTGGTTGCATCTAAGGAAAGAGAATTTTCCGAGCCAAAGAAAATCTGAGCTCCTTCCTAGAGCCGACGGACCATTTGAAGTCACCGAGAAGATCAACAAAAATGCATACAAGTTAAAGCTCCCGGGGGAATATGGAGTATCTGCCTCTTTCAATGTCCAAGACCTTTCCCCTTATTTGGGAGAGATTGAAGAAGATGAGGAGGGGCAGCCCCTGGATTTGAGGACAAATCCTCAATCACCCAGAGGGGATGATGTGCCCGAGGACTCCCACCCACCAGAAGGAATGGTGACCCGCAGCCGTGCAAAGCGTCTTTCTGATGTGTTTGTTTATTTTGCAGGGACATTATTACCTCCAAGAGGTCTCTTGAATGCTCCCACTTCTATTGACAAAGAGCTCCCCAAGCATTGCCTACAATGGGAGCATGGAATGAGGGAGACAACCACCGAAGTACAAAAGCACCTCCGTCCGAGACATCCCACCCGAGGGTGCACCAAGTCGAGGCCTAGTGGATTGCTCTCCTTGGCATTCTTCATTCTAACAAGAGGATATCATAGCAAGGGAAGGGTTGTTTGGTCATCACGTGGTCATGTATATATATGTTTGATGTAGTTTAAAGTTGTAACAAATTTTTGGGTTGAAGCTTTGTTAGGTGTTGGTTCCGATTGGACCAACTTGCTAGGTTTTGGTTCGGTTTGGACCAAGTCAAGTTCCTTCTTGTTGGGACTTAGGGAAAACCTATTTTCCAAGTGAATTCTGTAATTTTGTTGGCAACTTGGACGTGGGATAGAGTCAAAAGCTGGTGGAGTGCGAGGCAAGTTGATGGTGGGCCCTTTGTCCACAAAACTCCTACTATTACCACTCATTTAGTCCCTATTTTAGGCTAGAGTCTAATTTTGTCTTTTGTTGAAGGTTGGGAGGGTATGAAACTCTACCTTCACATGTTGTGATGCAGAAAAGAATTAGACAAATTTGAAGAAGCTTGAAGCTCTCAAAATCTCCCCCTTTTCTCTCGGCAATTTGGAGCTTTGGTGAGTAATATCCATAGTTCTATTTTGTTAAGGGTGTTGGTGTCTTGCTAGGACCACTAAACCATATTCCAGCCTTCCTCCACTCTTGTTTGCTAGGGCCATTCTTGTTGGTGTTGGTTGTCTATGGCTTCAACCCGTCCACTCCATTGGATTTAATTCCATTGCCGAGCCAAGATTTAGTCAACCGGGAGGGAGCACAAAAAGCCAAGCAAGTCCAAGCCATGCATACCAAGGTACAAAGAGCCATAGCCAAGAAAAATGAATCCTATTCTAAATATGCCAATCGAGGCCGAAGAGATGTGGAATTCGAGGTGGGAGACCTTGTATGGCTGCACTTGAGGAAGGAGAGATTTCCAAACCAAAGAAAGTCCAAACTACTTCCTAGAGCCGATGAACCGTTTGAAGTGATCGAGAAGATCAACAAAAATGCCTATAAGTTGAAGCTTCCCGGAGACTTTGGAGTATCAGCTTCGTTCAATGTTCAAGACTTATCTCCATATGTGGGAGAGGCAGCCGAGGATGAGGAGGAGCAGCCCATGGATTTGAGGGCAAATCCTCATTCACCAGGAGGGGATGATGTGCCCGGGAACCGCCATCAACCGGAGGGCGCGACCACCCGAAGTCGGGCAAGGCAATTATCTAACATGTTTGCTAATTTTGAAGGAGATTCATTGCCACTAAGGGCCTCCTAGACATGCCCTCCTCTCTTGATAAAGAACTTCCCAAGCATTGCATACATTGGGAGATTGAAGAGGTGAACTTAGAGTCCGAAGTTCATAGCCTATCTTACCGGGACGACCAAGCCGAGTCACGACCACATCTTCGGCCCCAAGTGAAGTGGAGGTCAATTGCACAATATCCACTTTGGGAGAGGAAGCTATCCAAGAAGAGTCCTCCACTGAAGGTTTAAATAACCAAGGACGAACAACCATGAATGAGCTAACCATGGAAGACCGAGAAGTCCCTTGCCACTTTATCACTTGGAGAAGCCGAGACAAAGACCAAGCATCAACTCACGTGGAACTCCCAGTTATTCATAAAGAAGATGATCCATTCATGCAGCAAGGAGAAGGAAAAGTCTAAGAATGGGAGAGCATGGGAGAAGTCCTTGGTTTATTTTTTTTTTTTTGAAGGAGGGTTTTTACCCTTCCTTTCTCAGCATTTACAGATGAGAAAATGTTGAATGTTGAAGCTTGAAGCTCTCCCATTTTCTCTCACGGCAAAGCAATTCAAAGGTGAGTAATATCCTTTGATTTTTGGTTAGTAACGTTGTTGGTGTCTTAGCTAGAGTCACTAACCCTTATTCCAACCTCCCTTCCTCACTTGTTTAGGATCAAAGGTGAGTTTGGAAACCCCATAGCTCTCATCCCGTTGTTGTTTGCAATTGTGATTGTTTGAGTGTTGTTTGCTGCCCTTGTCATCTACCCTAGTGGTTTTCGTGCAACAAAAGTCCACTCCGTATCATTTTATGTTTCCCATGAACAAAAGCCCTCAATTTTTGGCTGTGAGATCCACTTTCCTGTCCTGAAACTTCTGTTCTTCTATTTTATCCATAGGCCCTCCCCATCAAAGTTGTGCATGTGTTTTTCCACTGCCTCGTACCCGAATTCCTGAAATCGGGTAATTCTGTCCATCAATTTTCAATCCCTCATATCTTTTAATATAACGGTGCCTTTTCCCTCAAACCACTTGGATTTTCTTCCCCTTTCATTGGAGTTAGTTTCTGCCAATTTCCACCTTCCCATATTGCCTGAATTGGAAGTTGTGCAGAAGTCTTTCCATATCCCCTACACTGTTTTCTTGTTTATGTCTTTTTTGTACACCCAAAAGTATCCCCGTGCCATTTTAACATTCCCACGTGCATTGCCCTGAAAATGTGCCAAAACTTAGTCGACTACCTAAAGACTAAGTCTTCAAATTTCTAGTCCAAGTCCCTGTATGAATTTGGGGTTCTCCTTCCTCCAATCCTCTGTTGCTGCCTAACCTCTCTCTCTCGGCAAAATGTTGCCAACTTCTCTCTTCCTGACACCTCCGCATCTTGGAGCGTGTCATCTGGTATCAAAGAACAGCTCTTTCTTTCCGTGTGTTATCTTGTGATTATCCATCTTTTCATTTGATATAATGGCACACAAAAGTGGTGGTATGACCACTCGGGGTGGGGCTGTTTTACGGCCAAGCCGAGACCACCCTTCAACGAGTGAACTACCTCCCCCACCAATTTCCCCCCAAGGCCGTGAATCTGATTTGAAGGAACAAATTAATGGAATTAATCAAAGGCTGGATGCCTTGTTGCAAAGGATGGAGACACTGAATCCTCCTCGGCCACCTCCCCCGGTTACCCCCGGTAGAAGGGCTGGAAATGCACGAGGCCGATTGTATGAAGTGGAAGACTCGGATGAAGAGTTTGAACCACGGGAGAGGCTGCCCCGTGAGGATGATTTGAGGAATGTGAAGCTAAGTGTCCCTCCATTCAACGGATCATGTGATGGAGATTCCTACCTAATTTGGGTTGACAAAGTGGAGAAGGTCTTCGAATGCTACAACTATTCTGAGAGATCTAAGTTGCAATTAGTGGCCTTAGAGCTCCACTGATATGCAAGCCTATGGCAGGATAGCCTACGGGGACAAAGGAGGCGTGAAGAGGAGATCACCACTTGGAGGGCAACGAAATTGCACATGAAGAGGAGATTTGTCCCGAGCCATTATAGACAAGAGTTATTCTACCAACTCCAAAACTTAAAGCAAGAACACCTCTTGGTTGAGGAGTTTGAGACTTTAAGGATCCGGTGTAATCTTGAGGAGTCGGAAGAATAGATCCTAGCCCGGTTCCTAAGAGGATTGCACAAGGACCTTGGCGATGTAATGGAATTGCAGCTTGTTGAGTCATTGGATGCCGCCATCCAATTGGCATTGCGGGTTGAAAGGCAGCTCAAAAAGAGGAGCAAGAAAATTGTGGTGAAGCCGAGTCCGGTTTATAACACTCCATACAAGCCACCCCCGAGGCAAGAGAATAAGCCATACCAACCTAAACCATGGACCCCAAAGAAAGATATCCCTCAAAAACCCATTGAAGAAGCCAACAATCATCCGTCAAGAGACATCAAATGCTTCAAGTGTCTCGGATTGGGGCACATTGCAGCACAATGTCCCAACAAGAGGGTGATGGTACTTCTTGAAGCTAGTGGAGAAGTTGTTAGTGAGGATGAACCGATGGAGGATGAAGACGAGCAATTAGCCGAGCCAATGGAGGAGGTGTGCCGAGCTCAAGAAGGCCCCCTCCTCATGGTGATCCGAAGAGCTCTTACCACCAATGGTCAGCCCGAAACCATGCAAAGGGAAAACATCTTTCATAGCTGTTGCCTCATCAAAGACAAAGTATGCTCCCTAATCGTAGATGGAGGGAGTTGCACCAATGTGGCATCCGCCGAGCTAATTGAGAAGTTACCACTTCCAACCGAGGAGCATCCACAACCATATAGGCTCAGATGGTTAAATGATGAAGGAGACCTAAAGGTGACAAAACGTGCAAGGATTGAGTTCACCATTGGGAGTTATAAGGATTCGGTCTTATGTGATGTATTACAAATGGATGCAAGGCACCTTCTCCTAAGGAGGCCGTGGCAATTTGATAAGCACACCATTCACAATGGACTCACCAATGAATACCCATTCAAATGGGAGAACCGGAGCATTAGCCTTGCACCTTTGACACACTCGGACATAGCCAGGGATGAGAGAATAAGGAGGGAGAACTCTTCCAAGAAGGTGCTAATTATCAACAAAAAGGAGCTCACTCGGGAAGTGCTTCAAGTAGCACCGATTGTCTTAATTATTTTTCGGGAAAGAATGGAAGAAATTGGAGGGGCCCTGGAAGAGGTGTTAGCCCTCTTAGAAGAATATGGAGATGTCTTCCCCAAAGAATTGCCCACCGGCCTACCTCCCATCCGAGGGATACAACACCGGATAGATCTTCAGCCCGGGGTGGTTCTACCCAATCGTCCGGCTTATCGAATGAATCCCGAGGAGGCCAAGGAATTGGATGAACAAGTACAAGAATTACTTAAGAAGGGTACATCCGAGAGTCCCTAAGCCCTTGTGCGGTGCCAACCTTATTGGCGCCAAAGAAGGATGGCTCTTCTCGGATGTGCATAGATAGCTCTGTCATTAACCAAATAACTATCAAGTACCGATTTCCCATTCCCCGCATTGAAGACCTTTTGGATGAACTTAGTGGAGCTGCATACTTCTCAAAGGTCGACCTCAAAAGCGATTATCATCAAATTCGGATGTTGGAAGGGGATGAGTGGAAAACCGCCTTCAAAACCAAGTTCGAACTCTATGAATGGTTAGTAATGCCATTTGGGCTATCTAATGCCCCTAGCACTTTCATGAGACTAATGAACCATGTTTTGAAGGACTATTTGGGAAGATTTGTGATCGTATACTTTGATGATATCTTGATATATAGTGGAAATTAATTGGATCACTTGATGCACTTACGGCTTTTATTTGATACACTTAGAAATGCTCAACTATTTGGCAATTTGAAGAAGTGTTCATTTGTCCAAGAAAGAGTGCATTTTCTAAGCTTTATATTATCCAAGGATGGGATGGAAGTTGATCAAAGCAAAATTGAAGCCATAAGGGAGTGGCCGATCCCGAAGTGTGTTTCGGACATTCGGAGCTCCCATGGATTAGCCTCCTTTTACCGAATATTTATCAAGGGATTTAATAGCATTGTTGCACCCCTCACGGATTGTACAAAAAAGGGGAAGGAGTTTGAGTGGACTCCGGTTTATCAAGGAGTTTGAATGCACCGAAAATGTTTATGCATGAACTTGTCTTGACTAATTAATGCATTTAATCTATAAAACGTCCAATTCAACCTTCATAACTTATTTCAAACTAAATTTAATCATTAAAAGAGTGGTTTGAATGATTCTTACCTCAAAAGATCCGAATTGAAGAGAGGAACACTTTCCTCCAAAGGGTTGAGGGTTAAACCTTGTTCTAGATTGATCGGTTTTCACTTCTTTCTTAGAAACCCTAAGTTTACTCTGAAATTTGAGAGAAAACAGGAGAGGGAAGAGGTAAGTTTCGTGGCTGAATGAAGAACTTCAGAGCATTACAAGGCACTTAATCGGTTTTGTCTCATTGTGGAAGTTGAAAGGTTAGCATGAGGTGGCTTTCAAGCATGAGGTGTCAACCGCAAGTTAAAGGTTTCATAACATTTTCTACAAAACTCGGATTTTCATGATTCAAACGTCATTCTATTCCTTATTGAGTCTTGTTGAACTTTGTAGAGGACATAAACTTCAAATTGTAAGTTTAAGATTATCAAATGTACGAAATACAAAACATCGTCCAAAAGTTCACATTTCCTTAGTTCAGTTTTCATTCATCAACTTCTAAAATGCATAACTTTTTCACCAAATTTCCTATTGAGTTGTTCAACCTATAAATATTCTCCTTTTGATGTCTTCCACAATTTCTTAGAATACCACTTTGTCAATTAAGCTCATTGGTTTCATGATAAAATGGGAAAACCGAAACTATCTCATTATCGATCTTTAACCCGGTTGTTGTTACAAATCTGCAAGTTTCCGAAACTCATAACTTTCTCTACGAACCTCCAAATCAAGAAATTCTTGTTGCTATAGTTACATCAACGAATCTAATTAATTTCATTAGAAGGACTTAAACTCATTTAAAGAACTTATCTCCTTTAAAATCAGATAACTTTGTTCATCATTCAACATTGATAGAACTTACAGTACTTGGAAAAGTCGGGTGTTACATTCCACCCTCCTTAATTAAAATTTTGTCCTCAAAATTTACATGGCAAATAGTTCAGGATACTTCTCTTCTATATCTTTCCTACGTTCCCAAGTAGTTTCTTCGTTTGTGTGATTCTTCCATTGAACATTAACCAAGGGAATACTCTTATTTCGTAGCTCTTTAACCCTTGAGTCAAGTATCATTATAGGCGTCTCTTCGTAAGTCAAGGTTGGCTTGATTTCAATGCTATTTGGCTCAACTCTATCTTCAACGTTCCTCAAACATTTTCTTAACATTGATACATGGAATACATTATGGATCCCATGCATGGTTGTTGGCAAGTCAAGTTCGTAAGCCATTCTTCCAATCCTCCTTAATATGGTGTAAGGTCCAACATACCTTGGAGCAAGTTTCCCTTTTTTACCAAATCTCTTGATGCCTTTGAACGGTGAGACTTTGAGGAAAACTTCATCTCCTTCTTCGAATTCCAACTCCCTTCTTCTTGTATCAGCATAGCTCTTCTGTC
>QAOC01011369.1:0-10738 GCA_003255005.1 Begonia fuchsioides | reverse complement strand
CCGGATATAGCCCTTCTCCAAGAGCTCTTGCACTTGCTGGTTAAGCTCCTTGGCTTCTTCAGGATTCATCTTATATGCTGGCCGGTTTGGAAGCACTACCCCAGGTTGGAGGTCAATCCGATGCTCAATCCCCCAGATAGGAGGTAAGCCAATCAGTAGCTCCTCCGGGAACACATCTCCATATTCCTCAATGAGTGCTAAAACTTCCTCCGGAGCTCCTCCTATTTCTTCCATTCTTTCCCGGAATATGATTAATACAACCGGTTCTTCTTGGAGCACCACTCGAGAGAGCTCCCTTTTGGTAATGAACAAAATTTTGTTGGAAGATTTCTCCCTTCTCAATCTCTCATCCCTAGCAATGTCTTCGGTGCTAGTGGTACAAGCTTGATGTTCCGGTTTTCCCACTTAAAGGAATACTCATTGAATAAACCATCATGCATGGCGTACCGATCAAATTGTCATGGTCTCTCGAGAAGAATGTGGCTTGCATCCATAGGCAATATATCACAAAACACAGCATCCTTGTAACTTCCAATTGAGAACTCCACTCTTGTGCGCTTAGTCACCTTAAGGTCCCCTTCATCATTCAACCATCGGAGCCTATAAGGAGTGGGGTGATCCTCGGTTTTAAGCCTCAATTTTTCTACAAGCTCGGTGGAGGCTACATTTGTACAACTTCCACCATCAATGATTAAGGAGCAAACTTTATCTTTGATCAAGCACCGACTGTGAAATATGTTCTCTCTTTGGATAGAATCCGTAGTGAGGGTTCTTCGAATCACCATTAGGAGGGGGCCCTCATGTGCTCGGCATATTTCCTCCTTCGGTTCGGCCACTAAGTCTTCCTCTTCCTCCATGGGTTCATCTTCACTTACAATCTCTCCACTACTTTCAATAAGCACCATCACTCTCTTATTAGGACATTGAGCAGCAATATGTCCTAATCCAAGACATTTAAAACACTTTATCTCTCTTGACCGTGGCTTGTTAGCATCAGACATTTGTTTCGGAACAATGTCCTTTTTTTGTGTCCACGACTTTGGTTGATAAGTCTTGTCTTCCTGCCTTGGAGTTGGCTTGTAAGGGGTGTTGAAAACCGGAGCTGGCCATGAGATAATTTTCTTACCCTTTCTCTTGTTTTGTCTTTCCACCCGTAGGTCCAATTGGATGGCTGCATCCATGGAGTCCACAATTTGCAGCTCCACCACATCAACAATGTCCTTATGCATCCCTCTTAGAAACCTTGCTAGGATTTGTTCCTCCGGTTCTTCAAGATCACAATGGATCCGTAAGGTTTCAAGTCCATCAAGTACTCTTCAACCGAGAGGCTTCCTTGCTTCAAATTTTGGAGTTGAAAAAACAATTCTTGTCTATAATGGCTAGTACAAATCTCCTTTTCATAATCATTTTCATGGCCCTCCAAGTGCTAATTTCCTCCTCATGGTCACGCCTCCTTTGAGACCTCAAGCTGTCCCACCATAAGCTAGCATAACCGTGAAGTTCGAAGGCCACTAGTTGTAATTTAGACTTCTCCGAATAGTTATAGCACTCAAAAACCTTATCCACCTTATCTACCCAAGTCAGAAATGAGTCTTCATCACAAGAGCCATTTAAAGGTGGAATGCTCACCTTTGATTGTCGTAAGTCATCCTCACGGGGTTGTCTATCCCGTGGCTCAAATTCATCGTCTGTGTCTTCCACATCATATAACCGGCCTCGAGCACAACCGGCTCTTCTTCCGGGAGTAATCGGGGGAGGAGGTCTAGAAGGATTTGGAGTGTCCATTCTTTGCAAGAGCATGTCCAATCTTCGGTTAATGCCATATATTTGGCTCTGAAAATTGGGCTAACATTCTTGGGATGATGCTAAGGGTGGAGGTGGTTCACTTGTTGAAGGGAGGTCTCGGCTAGGCTGCAAAACAGCTCCAGTCCTAGTGGTCATGCCACCACTTTTATGTGCCATTAAAAATAATGGAATTGCAGGTTTAATAGTAGGGAAGAAGGAAGGAAGAGCTGTGCTCTGATACCAAATGACACACTCCCAAATTGCGGAGGAGTCAGAATTAGGACAGAACACCACAAACAGCCACCGCCAAAGGCCTACCCGGGAAGAAAATCCAAGAACAGGGGAGGGTTTTGGCTCTATCACAACTTTAAATGCATACGGACTATAAGCCCAAGATTTAGAGGATATTGAGTTCAAATATTAAACTCCAACTAGTCCATATTTCAGACCAAACGCACGTGAGGAAATTAAAATGGCACGGGGCTTTTTTAGAAACTCAAGCAGACAAAACACGTTTTTGGCAGTGAAGTAGGTAAGATTAATCCCTGCACAACTCCCAATGCCGATGACCTGAGAAGGGGAAACTTGGCAGAAACCCTCCTCCAAAAAAGGGGAAGAAATTGGCTAGGTTTAAGGGGAAAATTCTTGGGTAGATTGCAAGTTATCAAGGAGTGAAATTTGGTCGACAGAACTGCTCAATTTCAGTGGTTCGGGAGAAAGATAGGAGAAACAAGCATGCACCTCATTTAATTGGAAGGAACTGAGAACGAATTGAATGGCCAAGAATTTCAAGGCACGTATGAGGAACTCACAGCCAAAAATTGAGGATTTTAGCACGAAGGAAAATATAATATGGCACGGGTGAAACTTTTGGGACACAAGATGCACCCCAGAGAGACTAAAATTAGCAGCAACCAACACACAACAACAAACATCCAAAACACACACAATGAAAGGAAGGATATGGGATTTCTAGGCTTACCTTGCTCCAAAAAAGAGAGGAGGAAGGCTGGAATATGGTTTAGTGGCCCTAGCAAGACACCAACACCCTTAACAAAATAGAACTATGGATATTACTCACCAAAGCTCCAAATTGCCGAGAGAAAAGAGGGGGGTTTGAGAGCTTCAAGCTTCTTCAAATTTGTCCAAATCTTTTCTGCCATTACAATACGTGGGAGTAGAGTTTCATACCCTCCCAACTTTCAACAAAAGACAAATTTAGACACTAGCCTAAATTAGGGACTAAATGAGTGGAAATAGTAGGAGTTTGGTGGACAAAGGGCCCACCATCAACTTACCTCCCACTCCATCAGCCCTTGACTCTATCCCACGTCTAAGTTGACCACAAAATCACAGAATTACTTGGGAAAATAGGTCTTCCCTAAGTCCCAACAAGAAGGGACTTGAATTGGTCCCATCCGAACCAAAAACTAGCAAGTTGGTCCAAACCGAACCAACACTTAACAAAGCTTGACACGCTCCAAAATGCGGAGGTGCCGGAAATAAAAGTGAAGATTGTAATCTGCCCGGTAGGACATGGAATACGGCAGAACGGGGGAGTGCAACGTTTATTTCTCAAAATGCATAAAGGTTTAGGTTATAAAACTCAGCCAACTTAAACTTAAGGGCGTGGACTAAGTTTGACCAGATTTGCAGCTTAAAAGCACGTGTGGAACATTAAAATATAAGGAGACACTTTCAGATGCACAAGCAGACAAACAGAAAGAAACAGTGCAGGAGTGATGGGGGAACTCCTACACAACTTCCAATGCAGGGAGTCTGAGATCGTGAAAATAAGCAGACAACAACTTCAATCAAAGGGGAAGAGAATGCAAGTGGTTTTATAGAAAACACACACGTAGGCTAGGAGTTATGCTGGATAGAAAAATAATGGACAGAATTGCTCGATTTCAGGAACTCGGGTAGGAAACAGTGGAAAAACACAAGCATAACTTTTAAAAGGAGGTGGCTGTGGCTAAACGGAATGAACCATTGATTCAGGCCATGAAAGTGGAACTCACTGCTAGAAATTTGGGGGCTTTGCTCACAGGAAACAAAAATGGCACAACAATGGACGATTGGAGCTCAAAGTCCACTCGGGAAAGTTCAAAAAAACAGCAAACAATACAACCAACACAAACAATTGAAAACGCAAATGGAAGGTAGGCTATGGGGGTTCCAAACTCGCCTTTTGATCCTAACAAGTGAGGAAGGGAGGTTGAAATAAGGTTTAATGACCCTAGCAAGATCACCAACACCAAGACAAACCAAAACAAGGATATTACTCACCTTGAATGAAATGCCGTGAGAAAGGAAAAAGGGGGTTTGAGAGCTTCAAGCTTTCAAAGTTTTCTTCAATTCTTTTCTGCCTCTAAAAGACGTGGGAGAGGGGGTTTTGATACCCACTCACCGATTACATCAAGAAAGAAAAACAAAAAGAAAAGAAAAAATAGGCTAATGAGTGTTTAGTAGGTGTTAGGTGGGATTGGGGTCCACCAAAGCTTCCTAAACACACCACAAAGACTCTAGATATTAAGCCACGTCCAGACATCAGCCAAGAGAGAGGCCAAGTGGGAAATTAGGGTTTCCCTAAGATCCAACTAAATGGGCCATGGATTTGGTTCAAACCGAACCAAAATCCCTCTCAAAGGCCTAAACCGGATATCAAGGTTTACAACAACAAAACAGCCCAACATATTTATAATTTACAAAAACAAAAATCAAACATCACTTGATCATTCCTTGGAAGACTTCATCTCCCCAAGTATTGGTGCATACGGTCTCCATTGTCCTTGAAACCGAGTGTAGTTATGTCCCGGGTGGTGAACTTGGCGAGGAAGATCTTGGATTTTCGACTAACTCCTTCTCTTCTTTATACTTCCATTGTAAGCAATGTTTGGGGAGTTCTTGATCATGTTGTGAAGGAATATTTAGGAGCTCCAATGTAGAAAAAAATGTACCTGCAAAATCAACAAACATATTAGTTAAAAGTTTTGCACGGCTTCGAGATGTTGCTCCTTCCGTTTGTTGATGAGTCCCGGGCACATCAAAGCTTCAACCCAAAATTGGTTACAACTTCAAACTACTTCAAATATATATATATTTCCATGATCACATGATGACCAAACAGCCCTCCCCTTGCTATGATATCCTCTTGTTAGAATGAAGAGGAATCCACTAGGCCTCGGCTTGATGCACCTTCGGGTGGGATGCCTCAGACGGAGGAGCTCTTGGTACTTCGATGGTTGTCTCCCTCATTTCATGCTCCCATTGTAGGCAATGTTTGGGGAGCTCTATATCATTAGAAGTGGGAGCATCCAAGAGACCTCTTGGAGGTAATAATGTCCCTGCAAAATCAACAAACACATTTGAAAGACGCCTTGCACGGCTGCGGGTCACCATGCCTTCCGTTGGGTGGGAGTCCTCGGGCACATCATAGGGTTCAGGGTTTAGAGTTCCAAGGTTCAGGGGTTCAAGATTTTAAGAGTTCCAAAGTCAAGGTTTCAAGTTTTTATGGTACCAAAATCATGGTTTCGAGGTTTAGGGTTCTAGGGTTCAAGTAAAACCCTAATCCCTAAAGTCTCAAGGTACTAGGGTTTAGGCTTTAATTTTTAATGTTATAGGATTCAGATTTTAAGGTTCAAGGATTCTAGGGTTCAAAATTTAGGCTTTTAAGGTTCAGGATTCAAGGGTTAGGGTTCAGTGTTCCATGATTTTAGGGTTCTAGAGTTCAGGGTTCAGGGATTTAGGATTCAATGGTTCTACAATTAAGGGTTCAAAGTTCTAGGATTCCAGGGTTCAGCACTAAAGGTTCATGGTTCTTGGGTTCTAGAATAAAATATTCAAGGTTCTAGGGTTCAAGGGTGAAGGGTTTAGGGTTTTAAGGTTCCACAGTCTAAGGACTAAGTTTCCAAGGCTTAGGTGTTTGGTTTATTGTTCAGGAATTAGTGTTCAAGGTTAAGAAAGGTTTTGGGTACAAGGTTCCAGGATTATGGGATTTGGGTACCAAGGTTTAAAGGTTCAGTGTTAAGGAGGAAAAGCTAAATAGTCTATAACCGAGAGGGTGCCTTGCTTCAAAGTTTGGAGTTGGAGGAAAAGCTCTTGTTTATAAGGGCTTGGAACAAATCGCCTACTTATGAGCATTTTCATTGCTCTCCATGTCAAAAATTCATCATCTCCCTCACGTCTTCTATGTGATCTCACACTATCGGACCAAAGGCTTGCATAGCCGGTCAACTCTAAAGAAACTAATTATAGTTTGGCCTTTTCCGAATAGTTATAACATTCAAAGATTTTATCCAGCTTTTCAACCCAATCAAGGAAAGCATCCCCACTACAAGATCCATTAAAAAAAGGGATAGTAACCTTAACGTTCCTCAGCTCATCTTCTAGGCTTGGTGGATCAAAAGAGATAGCATCTTCCCCGGAATCCTTGGAGTCAAGGGTTTGGCCTCTTCTAATTCCTTGGTCGGGCCTTCTCCTCGGTACGGTGGGTTGTCTTCTCACGGGGTGTGAGTTAGCCTCCAAACGTTGTAGAACAAGATCCAACCTCCTATTGAGCTCATCTATTTTCCCTTGGTAGTTTGGTTAAGCTTCTCTCGGATTAGAGGGTAAGGGAGGTGGTACATTGGGTGTGACGGGTTCTCGGGGTAGGTTAAGAGTAGCTCCACTCCGAGTCAACATGTTATGCTCTAGATATCGAAGAAAAAAATGACAATAGAAGGGTGGTGGTTAGGAAAGGGGCTCTGATACCAGATGATGTGCTATAGGAATGGTGGTTCGGTCGGTTAAGGAGAAATGGAGAGGGAAAAGAGGGGGAAAACAGGAAAGGTTGGCTTGAATGAAGGGAAAACAAGATCAAATGTCTTCGGCCAGATCTCCGCAGGCATACAGGGTTAGAACCTGAAATTTAAGGGGAAGGTAGATGGGGGTCAGAGGGTTTATGGGTAAAAATATCACGGTAAATGGATAAGGAAATAAGAGGGATAAACCCGAATGGAGGAGAAGCTTTGGGGTTCACACCCTTACCTTGGCTTTCACTAGAACGTGGTTGAAGGAGTGTGGTATGGCTTAGCTAACCCAAGCTTGAATGGCAGCCAAAACCGTAGTGGAGCTCTCGGTGGTTTCCGGATGTAACTCACCGGAAAACATGAGTCTTGGAGGAGAAGAAACCACCAAGGAAATGAGATGTAAAATGCAATCTCTAATTTCAAACTTCACTGAGTAAAAATGAGCTCCAAGTGAGCTTAATATCACCCCCAAGCTCGGAAGGGTGGGCTCCCGAAAATTAAAAAAAAAATAGCTTACCCGAAAAAGCAAAACAAGGAGGAAACAACTAAGTGGTCGTCCTAGAAGTTACTCGAAAAGGAGGCACCAAGGCTGACCAGGGTCCCCACCCCCTACCACCCCCACCTGAAGCACAAAAGAGGGTTTTCACGTGACTAACCCTTCAGCAAAATAAAACCCTAATTCTAACCAAAACAATCCACCCTTTTCACTCGGCAATTGTTCAACCGAAAAACTAACAAAACACTAAATGACATAAAAAATTGGGTCTTCATCCCTCCATGTGAACTTGGGCTGATGAAGTACCCAATGGAAATGGGCTTGGACTTCCCTTCTCCATATCTTGGATGGACCATGCAATGGTTGAACCCTCGGCTAGGTTTATGTCGTCTCGGGTTGCCTCCATCTCTATTTCTCCACCTTGCTCCGCGGGTATTGTGAAAAATTCCCAAGTGAGAAGATTTTTGGGCTGTCCTTGATCATTCAAAGTTGGCTCTTCTATTAAGGTTCCTCGCATAAATAACCCTACAAATTGAGCAAACATGTTAGCAAACTTCTTGGCTCGGGCTCGGGTTATAGGCCCTCGGGATGTCTTTTTGGTTTTTGTCTCCGATTGCACATCAACTTTCCTTCTGCAAATCTTGGATGGACCATGCAATGGTTGGACCCTCGAATATGTTTATATTGTCTTGGGCCGCCACAACCTTTCTTTCGCCACCTTGCTCCACGAGTATTGTGGAAAATTCCCAAGTGAGAAGATGTTTGGGCTGTCCTTGATCATCCAAAGTTGGCTCTACCATTAAGGTTCCTTGCATAAATAACCCTAATAAATGAGCAAACATGATAGCAAACTTCTTGGCTCGGGCCAGAGTTATGGACCCTTGGGATGTTTTCTTAGTTTTGGTCTCGATTGCACATCATCCTCCTCGGTTCTTGAGGATTTGACCTCAAATCCAAGGAGTTTTCTTCCTCCTCTTGTTCTTCTTGCTCATCCTCCAAATAAGGAGAAATATCTTGGACATTGAAGGTGGCCGAGACTCCATACTCTCCGGGAAGTTCAAGCTTATAAGCATTTTGATTGATCTTCGCCACAATCTTGAAAGGACCATCAGCCGTTGGTAAAAGTTTTGAGCGCCTTTTGCTTGGGAAATCTTTCTTTTCTCCAGTGTAACCACACTAAGTCTCCCACATTGAATTCAATGTCCTTTCTTCCTCGGTTAGCTTGTCTAGCATAATACTCATTCCTCTTGTGGAGGGCGTTACTTACCTTCTCATGCCTCTTCTTCACTTGTTCTTCCTTGCTATCCCCATTACAATTCACAATGTCTTTGGAGGGCAGCGGTACTAAGTCAAGTGGAGTCAAGGGGTTAAAACCATACACAACTTCAAATGGTGTCATTTTGGTGGCACTATGGACACTTCGGTTGTAGGCAAACTCAATGTATGGGAGTTGGACATCCCAATCCGTGAGCTTTATGCTAACAACACTTCTAAGAAAACTCCCCAGTGTTCTATTCACTACTTCTGTTTGGCCGTCGGTTTGAGAATAGAAAGAGGCGCTAAAGAGGAGCTTGGTGCCCACCTTCCTCCATAGTGTAACAACCCTCATTTATTTTTTTAGAATTTGTGACCTTAAGATTGAAGTGTTAAAGATTCTTTTTTTTTATTGGATGAATGTTGGTTAAATTTTGAGGTATTAAGGTATTGTGGATATTAGTAAATGAGTAGGTTGAAGGTGATAGAGAGAATAATGTTCAAGGGGTATATGAGATAAAGTTATTTATAAAGGTTGGAAAATTAGAAACACGTGAATTGGTTACGATTATGAATAATTAGAATAAGAATACTCTATTTGGGGTGTATCACACCGTGCACCGGCCCAAGTGTTTGGGTTTGATTTGTGTTTGTTTGAAGTCCATTGTTTGATGGTTGCTAGGTTTGAGTAAATTAATGAAGTAAGTTGTGTTAAATATACTAAAGGACTACCTTCATGTAAGATCCGGTCGACCGCAGATGATTGGCGGTCGACACCTTGTTTACCGGTCAACCGCAATGGAAGAGCGGTCGACACCTTGCTTACCGATCGACCCCAGGATAAAAGAAGGGTCGACACAATATAACCATCCATCATACCATCGGTCGACCCCAGGATCGAACAGTCGACACCTTATTATCGGTCGACCGCCATGAAAGAGGTCGACCCCAGGATCGAGGAGGGGTCGACACAATCTAAAACTTTTGAATGCTTTCGATCGACACCTTTAGTCAAACGGTCGACCCCAGGATTGAGGAGGAGTCGACACAATCTAAAAATTTTCAATGTTTTCGGTCGACACCTTATGTAGCGGTCGACACCTTAAGTAGCGGTCGACACCTTAAGTAGTGGTCGACACCTTCACCGATTTGAGTAGAAAAGTCAACAAGAAACTTAGAAAATTCTGATGGTGGACGTGAGAGAAACATTGATTTTTGTTAAGGAGAACTCTGATGGTGGACGTGAGAGAAGCATTGATTTTTGTTTAATTAAGGAGATAAGAAGGTATGGTCTGCCATTCTCCACTTCTAGCACGATTAATTCTCCCCATTCTCTCTGAGTTCTCACGTCTTGATGAGGGAGAGTGAGATCGAGAAAGAAAAGAGATTTTGTGAGAGAAAGGAGTGAGAGAGTGAGTTATCTTAAGAGAGGTGAAGTGGAAAACTCTAAAGTTTCATGGAGACCAAAGTTCAATGTATTTTTCTATCCTTTATAGTTTCTTTTAGGTTCAGTAAGGATAATATGATGTTATTGGTTGAATTGATGGATAAAAATGAAGGATTTCATGTAGATTGTTAGAAAATCAGTTGATTATGCACAAAGTTAGGGTTTTTGAGATTCGGTCAAATTGTAGCACGAATTTGAGTTTATATCCTTCACAAGATTTAAAGTAGACTCTTTGAGTGATATATAACCATTTGAATCACTCAATTCGGAGCTAATTAGACAGAGTTTTGGTTGTTACAAGTTTGTAGACAAAAATCAGGTGAGGAATTCGGACGACAGATTTGTAGTTTAGGTCGTCCGTTTTGTAAATTAGGTTGACCGGTAACGGTCGACACCTTTATTTATGTTGTCGACCGGTTATGGATTTTAAGTAATTCATACGCTCATTTTCTGAAATTGGTGTCATCTAAGAAGTTATAGTAGACTCTTTAAGGAACAATTTGACACCTTGAGCATTGCAAATAGATCATTATTAAGGAAGTTATACTTGTTTGAAGTTGAGATAAAAAGTTAAGAGTTTATTACTTCTGATCCTTAAATGATCTGTAGGTTTAGATCATCGATTGGATTAAAAAGGAGACTCAAGTGGATCAACTCAATCTAGCTACGAAGGTAAGTTAGTATTTAGATTGTTTGGCCCTTAAGTGGGACTACATTCCAAAGATTAGGATGTATGTTTGATGTGTGTTGCATGTTTGCTTTCTTATTATGTTTGATGTGATTTAAGTGATGTTTTATAGTCACATGGTCGTGCATCATAGTTTTACAAAATATGAACGAACTATTTTCATGCATGGTTTTACAATGTAGTTGGAGGTAAACGGGATATGATTGGTGGTATGAGATGCCAATTATGTTTTGTCTCGAATGAATTAAGAACATGAATAACAGAACAGTAAAGTAAAT
>QAOC01011347.1:27987-111064 GCA_003255005.1 Begonia fuchsioides | reverse complement strand
AGCCCATGGAAGTGCCCAACCATTAGCCCAAAAGATACAAGTGTTCAAGTCCATTTGATTATGGACATTCCATCATCGGTTTGGCCCATCTATCAGGTTTTTGGTTTTTCTTGTTGGTGATGAAAGTCAAGGGTGGGCCCCATTTACCATACCTTGTTGTTGGTTTAGCACTTAGGATTTTAGATGATAATCATATGCCTTTCGTAGCTCGTGGGAAGGAGGGCTTTTACCCTTCCTTTCTCAGCATTTTCAGATTAGAAAATGTTGAATGTTGAAGCTTGAAGCTCTCCCATTTTCTCTGACGGCAAAGCAATTCAAAGGTGAGTAATATCCTTTGATTTTTGGTTTGTAACGGTGTTGGTGTCTTAGCTAGAGTCACTAAGCCTTATTCCAACCTCCCTTCCTCACTTGTTTAGGATCAAAGGTGAGTTTGGAAACCCCCATAGCTCTCATCCCGTTGTTGTTTGCAATTGTGATTGTTTGAGTGTTGTTTGCTGCCCTTGTCATCTACCCGGGTGGTTTTAGTGTAACAAAAGTCCACTCCGTGTCATTTTCTGTTTCCCGTGAACAAAAGCCCTAAAGTTTTGGCTGTGAGTTCCACTTTCCTGTCCTGAAACATCTGTTCTTCTATTTTTATCCACAGGCCCTCCCCATCAAAGTTGTTTTTTGTGGTTTTCCACTGCCTCCTACCCGAATTCCTGAAATCTGGTAATTCTGTCCATCAATTTTCAATCCATCATATCTTTTAATCTACCCTTGCCTTTTCCCTCAAACCACTTGCATTTCCATCCCCTTTTCTTGAAGTTGATTTCTACCAATTTTCACGTTTCCAGACTACCTACATTGGGAGTTGTGCAGAGGTCTTTCCCGTACCTCTATTCTGTCAAAGCTGGTTTGTCTGTTTGTGTGATAGAAAGTAGACCCATGCCATTTTAAGTTCTACACGTGCTATCACTCTGAATTTTGGACCAAGCAAAGACCGTCCCTAAAAGTTTAAGTCCACCAAGTATTAGCCCAAACGCACGTGTATATTTGTGGCGTTAACCAGTTTCCTCCCCTGTTTCTGCCAACCTTCTTTGATCTCTGCAGATTGCTAATTTTCCTTTGTCCTCTATTCTCCCGACACCTCTCCTATCCCCGAGCGTGTCAATAGGGCTTAGGGATTAGGTCTTAGGGTTTAAGGCTTAGGCTTAGGTCTTAGATCTTAGGGCTTAGTGATTAAGGCTTGTGCTAAAGGCTTATGTGTTTGCGCTTGAGGCTTAAAGCTCAGGGCTTAAGGATTAAGACTAAGGGCTTATGGCTTAAGGATGATAGTTAAGGGCTTAGGTCTTATGGCTTTGGGCTCAGAGCTCTAGGCTTTAGTCTTCGACTTTGGGGTTAGGGTTTTATGGATTGGGCTTAGGGCTTAAGATTAAGGGGTTAGGGCTTTGGGCTAAGGTTTTTTGTTTACAAGTTTTGGCTTTTGCCTAAAGGATTAAAGCTTAGGGCGTTCAACGTTGTGTTCAGGCTTTGTGCTTTGTCACTAAGACTTAATGCTTGGGGCGTAAGACTTAGGACTTAGAGCTAATGGCTAAGATATTAGGGCTTAAAGAATAACTCTTAAGGCATAAGGTCTAGGCCTTAAAGCTTTGACCTTAGGGCTTATGGCTTTTAAGGCTTTGGGTGATGACTTTAAGGTTATGGCTTAAGAATTATGATCTAGGGTTTAAGCCCTAAGGATAAATGATTAGGGCTTTCATCTTAGAACTTTCGGCATTGTGCTTTGCGCTTTGTGCTTTGTGATTAACGCTCAATGTTTAGGGCACATGACTTAGGGCTTAAAACATAACTTTTTGGGCATCGGGTTTTGGCCTTAGGGTATTAGACTTATAGCTTAGAGCTTAAGGCATATGAGTTAGGGCTAAAGACATAGGACTTAGCACTTAAGGCTTATGGCTTAAGGCTTAGAGCTATCCGCTCGAAGGCTCAAGAATTAAGGTGTTGAGCTTTTGGGCTTAGGGGTTTAAGCTTATGGTTTTGGGCTTTGGCCTTATGGCTTTGGGTTGATGACTTTAGGCTTAGGGCATAAGCATCCTAGCTAAGGGCTTACGGATTAAGGATTAAGGTTTAGGGCTTTTGGCGTCGTGCTTTCAAGTTAAGGCTTACTGCTTAAAGTTTTGGGCTTAGAACTTTTGGGTCAATGATTTGGGCCTAAGGCTTCGTGCTTTGGGCTTAGGGCTTTGAGCTTAGGGATTTAGCTTTGCGCTTAGAGCATTGGGATTTTAGCTTTGGCCTTAGGGCTTATGGATTAAGGCTTTAGGCTTAAGGGTTAATGCTTACGGCTTTCGCCTGAAGGCTTTGGGCTCGGTTTTTTAGGACTAAGGCTTAGGGGTTATGACATAGGACTAAAGCATAGCGCGTTTGACTTAAGGACTAGGGCTTAGGGCTTACGGGATAGAGCTTAGGGCATTTGGCTAAGGGCTTTAGAATTAGGGCTCAGGGCATTATGATTAGGGCTTTAGACTTTGGGCTTAAGGCTTAGAGCGTAGGGCAAAGAGGTTAGGGATTTGGGCTCAGAGATTTGAACTTAGTGTTTATGGCTCTAGCTTAGGGATTTATGCTTAGGGCTTTGACCTTAGGACTTTGGGATTAAGGCCTAGGGCTTTGGGCCTAGTACTTAGAGGCTTTTTGCTTAAGGATTAATGCTTAGTGCTTTGTCCTTAGGACTTAGGACTTAGGGCTTAAAAAATAGAGCTTTGGGCTTAGGGCTTACGACTTAGGGACTTGGCCTTAGGGCCTCAGGGCGTTGGGCTCTAGGGTTAGGGCTTTGTGCTTAGGGCTTTGTGCTTTGGGCCTAGCGGTTTGAGATTAGGGGTTATCGCTTAGTTTTAAGGCATAAAGCTTTTGGCTTCATGCTTAGTGCTTTGGGATTAGGCTTAGGGCTTTAGGATTTGAGATTCGAGGTTTGGGAGTTGGGCTTATGGCATTGGCCCTATGGCTTTGGGCTTAGGGCATTGGCCTTATGGTTTAAGGACTAGGGCTTTAAGGGTAAGGAATTAAGGCTTAGGACTTAAGGCTTACGCCTTAGGCATTAGGGCTTTGGGCTTTGAGCTTTTGCCTTTCGACTTTGGGCTTTGGGCTTTGGGCTTTTGCCTTTCGACTTTGGGCTTTGGGCTTTGGGCTTAAGGCTTAGGGCCAAGGTCTTATGGACTAGGGCTTTGGGTTTTGGACTTTGGGCTTTAGGCTTAGGGCTTAGGGCTTAGGGCTAAGGGCTAAGTGCATAGGGCTTAGGAATTAATTCTTACGGGTTACCACTTCGGGCTTAGGACTGAGGGCTTAAGGCTTAGGCTTTTGAGCTTATGACTTTAGGCTGTGAGTTTAGAGCATTGGCCTTAGGGCTTAAGGCTTACGACTTTGGGCTTAAGGTTTAATGCTTAAGGCTTAAGGCTTAGGGCTTTCGGCTTAAGGCTTTGGGCTTTTTTATTTGGGATTAAAAATTAGGGCTTGGTGCATAAGACTTAGGGCTTAGGTCTTAGGTCTTAGAGCTTAAAGCTTAGAACTTAAGTCTTAAGGCTTACGACTTGGGGCATAGGGTTTAATGCTTAAGGCTTAAGGCTTAGGGCCTTCAACTTAAGGTTTTTGGCTTTGTGCTTTGGGTTTAAGGCTTACGAATTTGGGCTTAGGGTTTAATGCTTAAGGCTTAAGACTTAGGGCTTTCGACTTAATGCTTTGGCTTTGTGCTTTTTAATTAAGGCTTATGGTTTAGGGGATTAGACTTGACACGAAATAAGAGATGAGAATAATGGAAATATTTTGGATTGGTGGATTTTTAGGGATCACCCGAAAAATCAGATTCGGAATAAACTTGGGACGGGTAGATCTCACAAAACGGGGTGAGATTTTTAACGAAAGTTGGGGGAGATCTTAAAAAATGAAGGTAAATGGTCTCCAAAAATTACGGGATTCTCACGCACGGATTTAAGGATATGCTGACGATGGTGAAAACGGTTAAGGGGATAATTTAGGGTTTTCTCAGCAGATCCGGGAAAACAAAGATGAATTTGAAATGATTGTAACTTTTAAACGGGGATGAGTTTAAAGCTGAAATTTTGCGATTTTCTAAACGAATAAGGGTAAAAAAAAACACCTCAAAATTTGGAGAAATTCTCACGGATGGTTTTTGGGAGTTGCGGAGGCGAGATGGAAGACGGATGCGGAATGGCCGGATACAGGGATTTGCAGTAAAAGGTGGTTCCTTTCACGTAAAAATGAATGCTTGAGCTGATGATCCACACTCTCACCCTTAGACCATGAAGATGGCTGGAGAAATTTAGTAAGGATAGATCGTCTTAGCTCGGAAAGACAATCAACTCTGGGGGGTTTGTCTCTCGATGGCCATAAAACAGGATTTCGGAGACCGAGTCTTTGAAGCGGGAAACTTCACAGGGGAGAGATCATATTTGAAAAGAAAAAATTTTCTAAATTCAAATCTGTAATTACACTTGCATGGGGATGATTAAATAGAAAATTAAACTAAAACATGTTTATCATGGGACGTCCTAGATCATCTCCAAGAACACCAATCCATGGCTTGAAAGATGAACCAATGAGGAGCCTTCATGGGACGCTCTTCCTACGCTCCTCCTCCAGCTCATTAGGCTCAAAGGAAATGTCCTAAATATCCTCCTAAATGATAATTAGCTAACTCTAGAAATCCCATGCAAATCCATGCAACCGATGTAAAAGAAAAACCCTAGTTCGGGAAAACAAAAATCGAATGCAAAAACATAAAGGAAAAAACTTTTATTCTTCAATTCTCCCAAAGGCTTTAGGAGTGATATTATTCTTGAGTGGGATTGGATAGGAATTCTCCATGTTTTTCCAAGGCATTCGGACGTGGATTAGGCGTGAAACTGATCGTGCATGGCTCTTCTTGGGCTCCTTGTGATTTCACAGTTTGACAAAGCAAACGGTGTCCAATTTGAACGATCTACCACTCTCTGGAAACCTTACAGGATTGGCTACATTTCTTATGAATACTTTGTCTTCATTAGATGGTGGGTCGGGTGTAAAATTGGCAGAGCAAGCGTCGGAGGTTCAGTTGTGCCTGATCAAATTGTGGTCCTCATGTGACACGCTCCATGAATGCGGAAGTGTCGGGATAAGAGAAAGCAATGCAATCTGCCAATGAGAAGAATGACTAAAATAGAAACAGGGGATTGTGGCAGTTAGAACTCCAATTGCATACAGGCTTTTGGGCTGAAATTTTGGGGACTTAGACTTTAGGCAAGGAACTAAGTTTGGTCAAGATTTAGAGTGAAAGCACGTGTGGATCATAAAATGGCACGGGGACACATTTAGAGGCACAAACAGACAAAATTACCAATTGGCAGAGCATTAGGTGGGAGAGACGTCTGCACAACTCCCAATGCCGGTGACCTGAGAAGGTGAAATTTGGCAGAAACCAATTTCAACGAAAGAGGAATGAATTGCACTTGGTTAGAGGGAAAAAGCACGGGTAGAATAAAAGATACGAGGGATTGAAAATTGGTTGACAGAACTGTCAAAATTCAGGTACTCAGGTGAAGGACGGAGGACAGATGCATGCACAACTTTTAAACTTTTAATTGGGCAGACCTGGGAGTGAGATGAATAGCCAATACTTCAAGACGTGAAATAAGAACTCACAACCAGATTTTGAGGATTTTAGCACTAGGGAAACAGAAAATAGCACGGGAGACACTTTTGGGACTCAAACAGATTCTCGGGTAAATTAAAATGGCAGCAACCAATAAGAAAACAACCAAGAACCAAAATACATAAACGGGATGAAGGCTATATGACTTCCAAGCTTACCTTGATCCTAAGCAAGTGAGGAGGAAGGTTGGAATAAAGGCTAAGTGACTCTAGCAAGGCAACAACACCAAAGACAACGAGGAAGATTGGATATTACTCACCAAAATCCCATGAATCCGTGAGAAAAGAGGGTTTGAGAGCTTCAAAGCTTCTGCAAATTTTCCAATACTTTTCTTCTTTCATTCATGGTGGAAGAGGGTTTCATAAACCCTCCAAATTACACAAAAGAAATAAAAAAAAAACCTAAATTAGGGACCAATGAGTCACTAGAGTAGGAGTTAGGTGAGAATTGGGTCCCACCAAGCCTCCTAATCCAACCACATGGAACTATCAACTAAAGCCATGTCCCAAGCATATCTAAAAATGAAGGATAAATAGAAACTTAGGGTTGGACCTAAGTTCCATCAAAAAGGGCTTGGGTTGGTCCAAACCGAACCAAAACCCCATCAAAATTGGTTCAAACCGAACCAATTTGATTATAACCACATTTTGGATTCGGCTCAGTGGGACCTCCAAAGATTTTTGGGCCTTTGTGATGATCTTTTCGGCCTTAAATGAAAATTACGCCTTTTTAAGGAAATATAGCTAACTTTTCAAGCTTTTTAACGAGAGGTAGAACGTTAAAATTGAATGTTGTTTGCCTTGTAAACTACAGCCAACACAGAGATGACAGCACAACCTACCAGGGAAACAATCTAATTAGGTATTTTTTTTTATTTTCGCGCATTTTTTTGCATGGATTTGCATGGGAAATTATAGGGTTATCTAATTATTATTTGGGAGGGCATTTTGGACATTTCCTAGGAGCTTAATGAGCTGGAGGAGGAGCATCCCATGAAGGCTCCTCATTGATCCATCTTTGATGCCATGGATTGTGCTTCTTGGAGATGTTTTGGGCCGTCCGATGAAGAACGTGATGTTGCTTAGTTTTACTATCTAATCTTACCTATGCTGAATGTAATTCTCAGATTTTAATTTAGAAGATTTTCTTTTCAAATTGTGAATCTCCCCCTTTGGACTTTTTCCATCCAAAGTCTCAGTCTCCGGAATCCATATTCCGACCACCGAGAGACAACCGGAGGTGGTCATCCTTCCGAGCTAGGATGACCTATCCTTACAACATTTCTCCAGCTATCTTCATGGTCTAAGAGTGAGAGTGTAGATCATCAGCTGAAGCATCCATTTTTACGTGAAGTGAAGTCCAATTTCTGCATTTCTTCGTTTCCATTCAAACCTTATCCCGCATTCATCCCATCGACATATATCTGATACCCTACGTGAGAATCTTCTCAATTTTGGAGGATCTCTGTTACATTTATACGTCAAAAAAACCTCAAAATTTTAGTCCCATACTCACCTCCGTTTCCAAGATACGATTGTTTCAACTTCATCCCTGTTTTCTCGGATCTACCGAGAAATAAATTTTCCTATTAACCAACTTCATCCCTGTTTTCTCGGATCTACCGAGCAATAATATTTGTTGGATCTATTCTACACTCATTTTCCAAGATACACTCCGAATTTCATTAAAAATATCACTCCCGTTTCCGAGATCCAAGCGTCTAAAGTTCATCCCAAATCTGATTTTTCGGGTAATCCCTAAAAATCCTCCGATCCAAATTATTCCATTATTTCCATTCCCATTTCGTGTCACTTAAGCACTAAGGCCTAAGCACAAACCCAAAGCCATATGCCCTAAGCTCTAAGCCTTAAGCCATAAGCGTTAATCCCTAAGTCGAAAGCCCTAATCTTAAAGCCCTATGCCCTAAGAGTTACATTATAAGCCCTTAGTCCTGTACCCCAAGCATTAAGCCATAATCGCAAAGCACAAAGCCCAATACACAATGTCAAAAGCCATAAGTAGAAAGCCCTAAGCCATAATCCTTAAGCCCTAAGCCCTAAGCTTGAAGCCTTAAGCCAATAGCTCTAAGCCTTAAGCCCATAGCAATAAGCCATAAGCTCTAAGCCTTAAGCCTTAAGCCATAAGCCATAATCCTTAAGCCCTAAGCAATGATCCTTAATCCCAAAGCCTAATGCCTTAAGTACTAATCTCAAACCTGTAAGACCTAATCCCAAAGCCTTGAACCTAAAGCCCTAAGCCCAATGCCTTGAGGACAAATCTCGAAGAAGAAAGCCATAAGGCCTAAGCTATAAGCTGAAAGCACTAAGCCTTAATTCTTAAGCCCTAAGCCTAATGCTATTAGCCTAAATATCTAAGGACTAATCCCTAAGCCAAAATCTCTAAGCATTAGCCTAAAATCTAAACCAAAAGCCTTGAGCCCAAAGCACTAAACCCAAAGCCCAAAGTCCTAAGCCTAAAACTTTAAGCCCAATACCCTAAAGCTGTAAGCCATAAGTCCTCAGCAATAAGCCCTAAGCCAAGGCCGTATGGCCTACACCCTAAGTCCTAAGTTCAAAGCACAATCCCCAAAGCCCAAACTCCTAAGCCATAAGCCTAAATCTTAAAGCCCTAAGCCTTATGCCCTAAGACCTAAGTCCTAAGCCCTAAGCCCTAGATTTAATGCCCCAAGCAGTAAGTTCTAAAAGCACCAAGCCAAAAGCATAACATTGAAAGCCCTAAGTTAAAAGTTTTAGGCATAAATTCTTAAGCCTTAAGCCCTTATCCATAATCATTTAGCTCTAAGCCCTAAATCTTAGTCCTTAAGCCCTCAACGCTAAGTCTTAGTCATTAAGCCCTAAGACCTAAGCCAAAAGCTCTAACACGAAAGCTCCAAGCCCAAAGCTCAAAGCCGTAAGCCCTAAGTTGTGAGATCTAATCCCTAAGCCATAAGCTCGTAGACCAAAGCCCAGAGCCCTTAGACCAAAGCATAAAGCCCAAAGCCTAAAGCCCAAAGACCGAAGCTTTAAGCCCAAGGTATTAATTTCATAGATGCGGACCAAAGCCCAAAGCACAAATTCCTAAGCCATAAGCCCAAAGCCCTAGCTTGAAGATTTTAACCTTAAGCCAAAATTCCTAAGTCATAAATTAATAGTACAAAGCCTTAAGGACTAAGCGCTAAGCCTTAAGCCCTAAGCGCTAAGCCCTAACCCCTAAGTTCAAATCCCTAAGCCCAAATCACTAAGTTGTAAGCC
Source organism: Begonia fuchsioides (assembly GCA_003255005.1). NCBI lineage: Eukaryota > Viridiplantae > Streptophyta > Magnoliopsida > Cucurbitales > Begoniaceae > Begonia > Begonia fuchsioides. Next base: position 102,136 of record QAOC01011347.1, on the reverse strand, counting down.
CTATGCTCTAACCTTAAAGTCCAAAGCCCAAGGCCCTGAGCCAAAAGCCATATGCACAAAGCTTAAAGTCCTCATCCTTAAGCCCCAAGCTGAAAACCCTAAGCCCATAGCATAAAGCCAAACGATATCGACCAAAAGACCCAAGCTAAAAGCCTTAACCCCTAAACTGTCCACCTAAACCATAAGCCAAAACAAAAAGACCAAAGCCCAAAACTGAAAGCCTAAGGCGAAAGCTCTAGGCCGAAAGACTAAAGCTCAAAGCCCGAAGTTCAAATCCTTAATCTCAAAGCCCAAAGCCTTAAGCCCAAAGGACAAAGCCCAAAATTCAATTTCCAAATTTGAAAGCTCTAAGTCTTAAGCCTAGAGCCCTACCCCTCAAGACATAAGACCTAACTCCTTTGACCAATCCACTAAGCCAAAAGACTAAGGCCCAAAGCCCTAAGCGTAAAGCCTTAAAGCCTAATTAGTAAGCCCTGAGCCGAATGCTCTAAGCCCTCAGTCCTATGCCCAAAGCCCTAAGCCTTAATCCAAAAGCACAAAGCAAAAAGCCTTTAGTAGAAAGCCCAAAGCCTTTAGCCCAAAGCCATAAGTTGTAACTATAAGGCCATGACCTAAGCTCAAAGCCCTAAGCTAAAAATGCCCTAAACACAAAGCCCAAATCCCAAACCCAAATCCCATATCCCTAAGTCGTAAGTTCTAAACCCCAAACCCTAAGCCTTAAGCCCTAAGAACTAACCTTAAGCCCTAAGATGATCATAAAAAATGTGAAATATTTGATAGGATCCGTTTTGGGAACGTAGAATGCCCTAGGCCTAAAGCCCTAAGCCCTAAGCTTTAAGCCCAAAGTCCTAAGCACTAAGCTTAAGCCCTAAGATGTAAGCCCTAAGATGTAAGCCCTAAGCCCTATTCACTAAGCTCTAAGCCCTAAGTTCTAAGCCCTAAGTTCTAAGCCCTAAGCCTAAGCCCAAAGCTCTAACCCCTAAGCCGTAGGCCTAAAGTTCTATTCCTCAAGCCTTATCCCTAATAAGAAAGCACATAGCCCTAAGCCCGAAGCATAAAGTCCTAATCCATTGGCCAAAGCCCTGAGCCCTAAGGGATAAACCTTTGGCACTAAGCCCTAAGCCTTAGGCCCCACAAACTAAGCCCAAATCCATAAGCTTGAAGTACAATTACTAAAGCACAAAGCTCAAATCCTTAGGCCAAAAAACTGTAAGCCTTAAGCCTAAAGCCCAAAGTCCTAAACATTAGGTCCTATGCCAAAAGCCCAAAGCCTTGATCCCAAGGCCTTAAGCCCAAAGCTTTGAGCCCAAAGTTCTAAGCCTTAAGCCATAGCCTAAAAAACCTTAATCCCTAAGTCTAAAGCCCTAATCCTAAAGCCCTCAGGATGAACCCTCTGCCCTAATAGTTACATTCTAAGCCCTTAGTCCTATACCCCAAGCATAAAGCCCTAATTGCAAAGCAAAAAGCCTAAAACACATGCTGAAAGCCATAAGTTGAAAGGCCTAAGCCTTAATCCTTAAACCATAATTCCCAAGGCCCTAAGTTCTAAGCTATAATCCTTAAGCCCAAAGGTGTCAACTTGAATACCTAAGCTCGAAGCCTTATGCCATAAACCCTAACACCAAAGCCCTAAGCCAAAGCCCTAAGCCTTCATCCTTACACCCAATGCCATTATCTTAAGCCCAAAGAGTAATGGCTTAAGCCTTAATCTCAAACTACTAAGACCTAACCCTAAAGTCTTCACCCTAAAGCCCTAGCCCAATGCCTTGAGCCAAAAGCACTAAGCACAAAGCTCTAAGTCCTAAGCTCTAAGCTTTAAGCCTTAATTACAAAGCACTAAGCCCAAATCTCTAATCCCTAAGCCCTAAGCCCTAAGCATTAAGCCTTAAACCCTAAGCACCATGACCTATGCCATAAACTCAAAGCTCAAAGCCCAAAGCCCAAAACCTTGAGGCCAAAGCCCTAAGCCTTAAGCCATAACCAATAAGCCCTAACCCAAACACGTAAGTGTAATACCCATGTACATATTAAGTGCTTTAACCTACTGAATTGTGTAGTTAGAAATTTGTTACATGTTATATATGCTGAATTAAAAGTAGGAAAGGAAGGCGAATTGGAATTTAACACCTGTCACTATAGGATTAGTGCCTAATCATGGTTAAGACATAATTAATGATGATTATGTGGTCATTAGGGTTTACTAATCATGATTAATTAGGTTAACTCTAAGGATTAGCTTACAATTAATGTGAAGTAATTAGGTACGGTAAGTATGACTTAAGTGATGATAATGGAGCCATTTTAGCAATTAAAGAAACATGTAATGGTAAAATGGTAAAAATAAATGGATAAATTTGAAAATAAGGTAATTTCACCCCATTTTTGTGGCTGTTGATATGCCATTTTGTGCTGAAGAGAGAGAATGGGTGAAAGAGAGAGAAAAATTTAGAGAAAAGAGTTCAGAGAGAGAAGTGTTCCTGACATCAAGAGGAATTTATTGAGCTAGGTATCAATAGGTATGACCTTATATTATGTGGTTTAGAGTAATTGTAGTTATTCACATGATTACATTAAGGATAAATGAGAATTATAGAAACATCAATGGTTTTGTAATTTAGTTGTGAGTGGTAATGGAAAATTAGAAGTTTTGCTTCATGGTTATGTTTATTGGTTAATTAATCATGTTGTAATATCATATATATGTTTATAAATGATAGAAATTTGGAATTGATAGAGGTTGTGCATATTTCATCAAAGTTAACCCAAAATTGTCAATTCTGTGCAATTTCAGATTTCGCGTTTGAAAGTAATGATAGACTAATTCAATGTCCTAGATCTTTTAGCACGTCAAATAAGACACCTTGAGTTACATATGGGCTTTAGAATCATAGCACTTCATGTTGTATAGCAGAAGTTATGTTATTTTGAAGTTATCACAAAACAAGTCATTCATTCTGAAAATTGTGATTGATATTAGGTAATTGAGATGAAGGTGATTCACAACTGTACCTAGTACTATAAAGACTTTCTAAGGATAATTAAGGTAAGCAATATTGTGTGTGTTTTTCCCTTAATTTGTTCTACATCATAGAACAATATAAATTGTTTTAATATGTTGTTTCATGCTTTATATGTCAAGATGAAATGCACGTATAAAATGATGTAGAAAAACACGATTCGGTTTATGATACAATGAATTGTCATTTTAATGTTATGAACAATACTTAACTGCTTGACACATTCATACCAAGCATGTTCACGAACATCTAATGAATCATGTTTTCTAGAAAGTTACGAACTATTTAAATGCATGAGATTTCATTTGAAACATAATATGTGAATGGTTGTTTCAGGTTGAGCTCGAGTAACCAACGAAAGAGAAAGATAAAAGAAATAAAGAAAAAGTTACGTAAATGTCACTAGGAAGGAGTTTGAGCTGGTTTTTCCCGCTAGGTGGACTAAAGTTTGTGGTCTCTCAACCCTTGGAGTCGAGTTGCCTGTCCCCTCAAGTTGACTTAAGGTTGCGGTCTCTCGTTCATTGCCAGGAAGCCTCAATGATGAGGAAGTATAGAAATTAAAGAAAAAGAAAGACCTAGAATAAAAAGAAAAGAGAAGTTTTACTTATGAATATCATGCACATGTTCATGCATATCTTGTACTACTTTCTGAGCCTTATGCTCATAGATGAGTTTTATGATGCAGTTGAGGAATACGTGCACTAAGAGGTGTACGAGGTGGATTAATTTTTTCATGAGGTGGTTGTTGTTTGCGCGGATTTTGACCTGTGGGCAAAGATTTTAAACAATTGTAAATAATGGTTAGGAAAAAAAGTTTGAAAACTTAAATATATAACTTCTAATCAGTTTATTGTACTTAATATGTTGTAAATGCGTAATTTAGTTTTCATGATTGCCTTGAACGATTTAATGAGAAACTGTTTTCCACTATGAGGAAAAAAATGAATGAATATATTTTGAGTAAGGAAGGATGTTACAATAAGTCTGATGACCAAAGCTCTAAGCCCAAATTCCTAAGCTTAAAGCACAAAGCTCTAAGCCCAAAGTCTCAAGCCCCAAGCCCTAGCCCTAATCCCAAAGAAAAAGCCCTAACCCATAATCCCAAAAGCCTAATCCATTGGCTAGAGACCTTAGCCTAAAGTTCTAGGCCCAAAGCTTTAAGCCGTAACCCCTAAGCTTAAAGCACTAAGTGCTAAGCCTTAATCACTATGTCCAAAGCCATAAGCCCTATGACTGAAGCCCTAACCCGTAAACTTAAAGCACAAAGATGAAATCCCTGAGCCAAATGCCCTAAGCATACAACCCTAAGTCGTAAGTCTAAAGCTCTAAGCCCATAGCCATAAGTCAAAAACCTTTAGCCTAAAGATCTAAGCCCAAATCCATTATCCCTAAGCCCAAATTCCAAAGCTCAAATCCCAGTCCTTAGGCCCTAAGCCCAAAACCCTAAGTCCAAGGCGCTAAGCCTAAAACCCTAAGACATAAACACAAAACCCTAAGCACTAATTCATAGGCTTGAAGCCTTAAGCCCTGAGGTATAAGCCCTAAGCAACAAGGCATAAGCCCTAAGCTCTAAGTCTTATTTTCAAAGCGTAAGTCCTATGTTCTCAGCCCTAAGGCCTAAAGCCCTAAGCATTAAGGCCTAAGTCCTAATCCTAAATCCTTAAGTATAAATACCTAAGCCCTAAGCTCAAAGTCTTAAGCAAAAAGTCCTTAACCCAAAGTCATAATCCCTAAGCTCTAACCCTTAAGCAGTAAACCCTAAGCCCTAAACCCTAAGCCATAAGCGCTATGCATAAGCCCTAAGCTAAGCCTTAATTTTTAAGTGAAAGCCTTAAGCCTAAAGCCCTAAGCCCAAATCCATAATCCCTAATCCATAAGCCAAAAGCGCAAAGCTAAAAACCCAAAGTGCTAAGCTTACAACTATCAACCAAAAGCGCTAAGCACTTAACTCCTAAGCCCTAAGTCGTTCAAAGTAAGCTTTATGCCAAAAGCATAAATCCAAAATCCAAAAGCCCTAATCCAAAAGACCTAATCCCAAAGCCCTAAACCTAAACCGCTCAGCCCTAAGTCCTAAGCCCCATGACGTAAGCTCTACGGCCAAATCAAAACTCCTAAAGCTCAAAGCCCAAAGCCCAAAGCCCAAAAATGTAAGCCATAAGCCATAAACTCGAAGCACTAAGCCCAAAGTCATAATTCTAAAGTCGAAAGCTCTAACTCTAAGCCTAAGCACTCATCCCTAACGATGCACCTTCGCTCGGTTCATCTCCATATAACTAATTTTTTGGGCCTCACTTGTTGGGACTAAGACAACACCTACGCTCCACTTTCATTGAGCCATGATTGTGGTTCGGGCTATCCTGGGTGCAACCTATGCTCCCTCCTTCCCCACCGTGCACCACACCACCAAGCCAATCGACTAGCCCACATGCCTTTGCTCTACCGCGTCCAATAGTGCACCCTAGCTGGCAATCCATCAAAACCACCTTAGGTTCTAATATGCCCTTTGGTGCAAATCAGGAGTCGACTACCCCAAGCATCCATTTTCATGAGCGTACTCGGCACATGCCATCACCAACTTACCAGCTCATGTGTGCCTCACTCCAAGTCAAGCACACGCGCCATCCTTGTTCATAGCACTCACTTCCGTGTGCAATCTGTGCTTTAGGTACACTCCCTTGTCCCGTCATCCACCGTGCATACATGTCAGATTAGGTAAACTGCATTAGTTTAGGTTCATACTCATCATTATACATGCTTATAAATTAGTACAATCCTTAGTTAGATTCAGGTACTTAGTCTAGGTTCATCCAATAACAAAGAGTCATGACTCTTTTGTTCATAACCATTCACATTGTAACCTTTCATTCGTGCCCATAGGATTCCATAAATAGGGTGGGCATCCTCCAATGTAAAGGGTCAAAGTTTCAATAATACAAAGGTTTTCCTCTCATTCTTCGGCCATATCATACTGGCGCGCCGGTGACGAGCATCCTCTGGCACCGCTTGGCATAAGGAGATGCTCGAAGAGCCTCGTCCGCATGTGAATTTATCTTGCTAGTTGCTGCCATGATCTGTTTACTGGTGGTGCTATGTCACTCTTGGTGAGTCATCTCCAAGGGCATTCTTTCCACTCACCTTGCTTTGCATGATATGTCGCGCACCCGCCAATGCACACCCCCTTTTTGCATTTGTTGCTGCCATTCTTTTAAGTGCACGACCAACATGCTCACTCACCTGGAACTTCCACATCACGACTAATGTTTGTACATTGTTTGTACCATGCACCATCCCACCGAGTCATTTGACCATCCATTATTGTTTATGCCATGTGAGCCCTGCCAACACTATGCCTTGTTTGGTGAACTGATTACCTCCCCTTGATTGCCTTGTTCTTCAATTACTCCTTTATAAACTCCTTGGTCAGTCAGATCGAAGAAGAAAGATCCATCTCAGTTCTTCGGCAAAGCTTAACAGCATAAATTGTTCTCCAATCACTTGACGCACCTTTGTTCTACTTTTACCCAGTGCACCATTTATTCCATATCCATCATCATCATCTCCATCATCAATCTTTGCTTCATTTCTACAAGAGTCCGATTGTGTGCCAACATACTCTCCTATTCACCATTTTTTCCTTATCGTTATCTTGACTTAACTTGACATGTGTGGGTGTCACATCGTATGAAGGTGAATAGGCACCATATGGCCTCCATGAGGCAGCCAATTCAACCTTCTCCCATAATTTGATCTTGACTTTACATACATTTATGCATTGGATGATGAATGTGTCCCTGATGTGCAACGGGAGTGCACATCCGATCACTCCCAGAGCCCGGGTGTTTTTACTAACATAATTGCTCATTTTGCAGGTAACATAGCCTCAGAAATACCTTCCGAGGAAGATCGAGAGCAGTTAAAGATGGTGCTATATTGGCGTCCGAGCACCATCAAGCCGGACACGCACGATGCACCAGGAGACGCCCGCAAGACCGAAGCCGGTGCGCCCAGCGACATACCATGGCCGAGGCTAACACATCCACCGACTCGACCATGGCCCGCGACGACACCACCCGTAGCGTGGCTGGAATCCTCTAAGGATTGGCCAAGGAGAATAAGTGGCCCACGAGGTCACACTTAGCCTAGTTAGCTAGAAGTGGAAGAATGACGGGCTGAAAGATGGACGACGAACCAAGTGTCAAGACACGAGGGGCTCGGCCAACCCAAGCCCCTTTAAGGCGAACATCAAGACGGGCCAAGCTATTAGCATTCTTTGGCCTTCCTAGGAGCTTCGGAGATACGCGTATTAAATTGGCCCACGCCAATCTTAAGGAAGCCGTGACACCTCGCTGAGTCGTCGGCCCACACGGGCCATGACACGGCCACCAGACACAGCCCATCGAAGACCAGGACACGGCCACGTGACACAGCCCAGGAAGCTCGAGACACGGCCACGAGACACGAGACATCGGGCCCAGGACACGGCCACGTAACACAGATCGCCGAGCCCAGGACACGGTCCACGTGAACCTGGACACGGCCCAGCTCCTCGGCCACCCGAGCCCAAGACCAGGCCCACTCAAGCACCGGCCCAGTCCACTCCATGCATTCGATGACCAAATCTCCTAGAATTTCAACTACCACGACAAGACAGGGATTCTACCTATTTTGATGCATGGTGACACGAGAGCATCATGAACGTCCAAGACATCGGATGGACCATATTCTTCTTAGGGTTTTTAGTTTACTTTCGTTTTGTTTAAGTACTCTTCTTTTACGTTAATGAAAGGCAGTGAATGTTTGATAATCTAAGAGCCGAGAGCCTTATTGTCAAATTCCCTCATCCGACCTTGCTTCTCCGGTGCATCATATCCGGCCAAGCAATCGTCAACCCTTGTAAGCGCGCGGTGCATCATATCTGCGTGCAAACAAAGGTCTACTCGATTCAAACACTTGATTGCTCGAGTGTTTTGGATCTAAATCATCCCACAGCCACCTTCTAACCTTCCCGTTACCGCACCATTCACAAGTGATAATCTTCCTCCACTAAACGACCGCAAAACACCCCTCCCGAGCCATATTCATACTCGCCCGAACCATCTCATAATCTCCTCGAGCGAACCTCACCAAATACATCCCATTACGCAACCACCACGTTTTATACGCTTCCGCACGACAGATTCTGGACGGAGCACGATCACGAACCTCATCGGCTACGTGATCCGTACGTTCGGCTACCCCCCGACGTGCCAACATATCCCGAAGGCACATCAGTCCCATACCACCTTCATCATCTGTTGGGTGACATTTTAAAAACATGCATGGGAAAATAATTTTGTATCTTTCATAAAACATGATGCATTGACATGATTCATACATATGCATGACATGATAACATAATTTAAGTACAAGCAGCATAATGCATCATTCGTTGGGTTACATTTTAAAAACATGCATGGGAAAACATTTTTGTATCTCTTCATAAAACATGATGCATTGACATGATTCATACATATACATGACATGGTAACATAATTTAAGTACAAGCAACATATTGCATTAAACATCTCCAAAGTCAACTGTAATAAACATTCCTAGTAAACTTAACTTAACTATTGACTTATGATAATACATAAACATCAAACAATGTCAATCAAGCACCAATCAAACCCAATGCACTTGGGTGGGTGTACGGTGCGATACACCCCAATAGAATATCATTAATAAGATCATCATAAACACTTAAGGTACTAATCCTTATACAAACAACTCCTGAGACATTCTTACTTAGTGGATATCTAAGTAATCGAAGACATAATCCTTATGTCCTATCATTTGTGATGTAGTGCCACAAGGGGCCAAACCCATGCAAGGATTACTTACTTGGATTCCTTAACTTTAACTTGGTATTCTGAATCCTTAATGATCCAATGAGCTTTCTTATATACCTTAACATCATAAAATAAAAAAATATAAGCCAAACTCGGAATACCCTATTTCTTCAGAAACTTGTGGCATCCTTAACTTTATCGACAACACTCTGATCAAAACACTTAAGGTACCAATTTCAACCTTAAAGTATTGTTTATACTTCATTATAGTACATCATGACAAATTTCTAACTTGAAGATTTCGTAAAAGTTGCAATCCAGAAACTGGGTAACATGACTTATAATTTGTATACCCATAAACTATCTTTACAATTTCATGCATTTTTAACCATATAACGCCATTTTCATTACTTATAATATAACCTAGAACAAAAGTAGGTGCTGCAGAATAACAAACTCTATACCTCAAGGTTAAATTCGTGGTCTTCCTTCCTCCTTGAACTTCTAACCCTTAAATACCAAAATTCTTGTACTAAACACTTAAACTTCATACTTTGATTTCAAACCCTAATTTTTCTCACACGAAATTGGAGAGGATTTTAGAGAGGAGAGAGAGCTACGAGAGAGAGTTGAGGGTCGTGATGGCTAATAGCTGAAGACTCCAACAAAGTTTATCCCTTTGGAAGGTGAAGAGTCATGTGGTTCAAGCATGTGGTGTGACCATCCAAGCTCACCACCTCTTCATGCATGAGGTTTCACCATCCTTTTTTACGTGCCACTTCCCTATTGGTCCATCCTTAATTAATTATGGATTGAATTTCCTAAAAATTCATTGAAAAGTTAATATTTTAGCAATAAGATTCGACCTCTCATTCAAGGTGTCGACCCTTAATAAAACCCGAGAGTTTCAAGGGGTGACCCCTTTTAAAATTTCATAACTTTTGTTCCACAACTCGGATTTCAAAAGATTGAAAAACTTATATTTTTCTTATTGAGTCTCGTTTAACTTCATAGAAGACTTAAACTTCAAATTATGAGTTTAACATAATCAAATATAAAAAATACTTAACATCGCTCAAAATCCATAATTCTATAGTCCGGTTTTCCTTCACCAAGTTCAAATAAATAAAACTTCCTCTCCAGAATTCCAATAGGATTGATCTACCTATCAATGTTCTTATCTTGACGTCTACTACAACTTTTTACAAGAACACTTTGCCAGTTATGCTCTTCTAAGGCACGATATGATTGTAACACAGAAACGACTCTGTTACAAAATTCCAATGCAGTATTTGTTCCAACCTTTGGGGTCTAAGATTCATAACTTTCTCTACACGTTTTTACATCAAAAAATTCTTGTTGTTGTAGTTTCATCTACTAATCTATTAAATTCCATTAAAAGAAATCAACTCCATGTTAAGACCCTAAAATCTCATAATTAGGTAAATACCAATATTATTTCTGATTCGTCAATTCATTGCTTCTAAGATGTAATTTCATCTCCATATTCATCTTTTCTTAGCACATTTCATTCTTTAACCATAAGAAATTATATTCACATAATGTTATTGTACATCAAAAAGTTGGGTGTTACAGTTGTTGTTTCGGGTCTGAAGTTAGTTCTAAGTAAATGTTCAAACGTCCGTCGACTTTTGGTCAAGGTTTCATTTTTTATCTTTATTTTTTTTATATTTCTCATTCAATCATATTATTTGGTATCATAGCTGCTTGGCTATCTTTTTTTAAAAAAAAGTGTCTCCTAATTTGGTTTAAACCGAATTTACCTTCGAGTATTTTGTTAGCAAAAAATATCTTCTTATTTGTTATAAACTTAAGCCATCTTCTAGTATTCGGTTTGCATTACATCTAAAATTATGATATATATTTATCATTTGATCATATCTTTCCTTTTTTTTCATCTTTACTATCTTAATCTTGTGTTCATCTTTCTTTAATTCAAATATTGATATCTTTCACCATTTTTTCTTCCAATTGATAGTTTGATTTTGACGTGAAAAGACTCTTTGTTAGATCGTTCAACTCCTAACACAATTGGACCAAGTTAGAGGAAAAAGGCAAGAAAGGTGAGATTATTAGGGGGTAAAAGCCAATTCATAAATGTAAAAACCGAGTGACCAATTTGAGTGAAAAAATTATCCGAGCCAAATGCATGGGCGAGTGTAGTGAGGTTCATCTAATTACATTTTGTTTCTTTTGTAACATTTTCTTGCAGGTTTAACTTCTTGCACTCGTCAAACTCGGACAACAGTGTCGCACTGCAATGCAATGACAACCTTCGATTTAACTTTGTGATGGGTGAAGTGAAAAAATTAATGAAAGACCAGTCTGACCATCTTAATGAGTAGTTGAATAAGGAAGTAATGACTCTGTAGATAATACTCTTAATAGGGAAGATGACATTTTGGATTATTATATTCAGAGGAATCAAAGAAATTCTAGAGAAGCCTTAACTAGACGAATGATAGCTTGAACAACATCGAGATGCAAATCCCATCTTCCAAAGGAAAGAATGATTAAGATACCTATTTCTTGTGGGAAAAGAAGGTTAAATTATTTTTTGACTGTCACAACTGTTTAGAAGCCAAAAAAGGTAAAACTCACTACTATTGAGTTTCTGATTATGCTATTATTTGGTGTGATCAAATAACCCTAGGCAGGAGAAGAAATGGGGAGAGAGCTATTGACATGTGAGATGCTCTAAAATCTGCCATGATAAGAAAATTTGTACCAAACTGATATTACCGATATTTATGACAACATCTGCACAATCGTAAATAAGGAACAAAGAGCGTAGAAGAATACTTTCAAAAAATAGAAGTAACCATGATTAGAGAAATATAGAAGAAGACAGAGAGGCCACCATGCCTAGATTTCTAGAAAGTCTCGATCTATAAATACAAGAAAAGATCAAGCTGCAGCATTATGTGGAGTTAGAAGATATGTTGCACATGGAGATTAAAATAGAACAACAACTGAAAATAAAGAGTGCAACCATTTTTCTTTTGGCAATAATTCTTCTAACTAGAAGCCTTATTACAGAAAAAGAGAAGATAAACAGATTGCTAAACTAAAGCAATGATAAAAAATTGGAACACCTAGTCTGGGAACCAAAGGTAAATTTGATCCATCTACATCTCAAAATCGCAGTATCAAATGTTTTAAATGTTAGGGAAGGGGTCACATTTCTAACCAATGCCCTAATAAGAGAGTTATGGTAATGGGAGATAATGGAGAAATCAAGATTGATGGTGACTCTGAAGTTGATATTATTGAAAAATTTGAAGATAAGTATGCTGTAGAAAGAGAGTTACTAGTTAAACATAGAGCTTTGAATGCTCAACCAAAAGTAGTTAATGATAAAGTACAACGAAAGAATCTGTCATGTTAAGAACAAGGTATGTAGTATAATAATTTATGGGGGAGTTGCCTAATGTTGGAAGTACTATTTTGGTGGACAAATTTTGTTTATCCATGTTGAAGCACCCGCAACCATATAAGCTGCAATGGTTTAACCAAAGTGGAGAAGATAATGTTAACAAACAAGTATTTATTACTTTTTGTATAGGAAAGTATGAGAATAAAGTATTATGTGATGTGGTGCTTATGGAAGCTTGCCACATTCGACTTGGGCATCCTTGGCAACATGATCGACGAGTGACGCGTAATGAGTGCACAAATAAGTACTCATTTATATTCAACAAGAGACCGATTAACCTTGTTCCTATGTCCCCAAGGGAAGTATTCGCAGATCAGCTCAGACTTCAACCAAGTTATCATCAAGAGAAAACAGGCAAAAAAGAATGAAAGAGAGAAAAAGAGAGTAAAAAACAAGAGATTGATAGAGAAGAAGACAAAAAAGAAAGATAGAAAAAGAAGAAAAAAAAAGATAGAAAAAGAAGAAAAAAGAAAAGGCAAGGAAAGAAGAAAAAGAGAGAGATTGAAAAAAGAAATTTCTTGATAAAAGGGACTAAAGTGAGCAGAGCGCACTCCGAGGGATAGTCTATGATACTCTTATTTCACAAACACACTACGATGTTTACTAACACTTCTAACCATGTTTTACATAGTGTTGTCCAATCTCTTTCCAGGATTTTCAAAACGTCGTAACAGAGGAAATACCACCAATTTGTGATATTTGAAATTAGAGTGCATTGGCATTTCTTTAGAATTCATTTTCTAAGCTCCCTTCCGATCAAACTCCAGTGAGTCATTTCCAGCCGTCCGAGAAGAACCTTCAATTCAGCTTACTTCTAAGCTAGTAAGTTGAGTTTTTCTTGATGCTTTCCATCATCCTTGCAAGGAAGAAATGTTTTGTAGCAAGTTCCATTTAGCTCTTCACTCCATTTCGTGATCATTATCCTCTATCAATCTTTCCTAAAATCAGCCATAAATTCCTCCTTCCCTAACACATTCCGACCTCCATAAAACTAGCCAACCTTAACCAAAACTGGTTCATTTGTCCTTAATCTGAGAACAAATGAATTAACCTATCCTTCCATTTCAATTCCGTGTCACTATGGCTAAGGGCTTTAAGCTTTTGTCTTTTGGCCGACAACTTTGGGCTTAGCACTTTGGGCTTAGGGCTTAGGACCTGGGTGCTTTTAGCTTAAGGCCTTGGGCTTTGGGATTCAGGATTTAGGCTTTCGGCTTAGGGCTCTAGGCTTTTGGCACAATCATTAGGACTTTGAACTTAGGACTTTGGACTTTGAACTTAAGGCTTAGGGCTTATGACTTACGACTTTCAGCTTTGTTCTTTGGGCGTTGTGGTTTGTAATTAGGGTTTAACCCGAAGCCTTGAGCTTTTAACCCGAAGCACTAAGCCCTAGCCTTAAGCCCTAAGAAAAAATCCCAAAGCCCTAAGCCCTAAGTCTTTAGCCTTAATATGTAAGCCCAAAGCCCTAAGCTCTAAGTCCTAAGCCTTATAGCGCAAAGCTTTAAGCACAAAGCTTTAAGAGCAAAGCCCTAATTCATGAGACTTAAGCCCTAACCACTAAGTCCTAACCCATAAACTTAAAGCTAAAGCACAAATTACTAAGCCCAAATCCCAAAGCTTAAGCCCTTAGCCCAAAGTATAAGGCCCTTAGCACTAGGCCCCTAGCCTTAAATCGTGATAAAAAAATTCTATGCTTAGAGCCCTGAGCCTAAAATATTAGCCAAAAAGCTCTAAGCCCAAAGCTCAAGGCCTTAAGCCTTAATCTTTATGCCCTAATCCTAAGGTTGTTGGCTTAAAGCACTAAGCCTAATCCCAAAGCCCAAAGCCTGAAGCCCAAAGCCCAAAGCCTGAAGCCCAAAGCCCAAACCTAAGCCCAAAGTCATAAGTCTTAAGCCTAAAACCTAAGCCTAAAGTCTTGAGCCTAAAGCTCAAAGTCAAAAGTCTTTAGCCCTAAGCCCTGAGACCTAAGCTTAAAACATTAAGCCCAATGCCCTAAGCCAAAATTGCTAGCCCTAAGTACTATGCACTGAGCTTTAAGCCATATGACATATGCTTTAAGCCCTAAGAATAAAGAAGAAAGCCAAAAACACAAAGCCAAAGCTTGAAACGAAAATCCTAAAGCCGTAAGACCTAAGCTAAAAACCTTAAGCCTTAAGACTGCTGCCAAAAGCCCTAAGCCTGATCCTTAAACCCTACGCTAAAAGCTCTAAGCCTTAAACCTTAAGCCCAAAGACGTGAGCCCAAAGCCGAAAGCTCTAAACCAAAATAGCAAATCCAAAAGCCCGTAGCCAAAATCCCAAAGCCCTAGCCCAAAAGCCCAAAGCCCAAAGCCTTGAGCCCAAGCCTTGAGCCCAAATTGTTAAGCCCAAAAATCCTTTGCCGTAAGCCCTAATCCTAAAGCCCTAAGCTTTAAGCCCTACGCCTTAAGAGTTATGCCCTATGCCTTAGGGCTAAATCATATGCCTCAAGCACTAAGCTATAATTACAATACACAGGGCCCAAAGCACAACTCGAAAGCCCTAAGCCAAAAGACCTAAGCCTTAATCCTTAAGCACTAAGCTAGAGCCATAATCTTTAAGCCCTAAGCCCTAAGTCAAAATCCTTTATCCATAGGCCCTAAACCCCTCTCCCAAAGCCATAAGCCAAAATTACTAAGCCCTAAACCTTTAACCCCAAGCCCTACACTCTATGCCCTAGGCCCTAAGCCTTTAGTCTAAATTCTTATGTCAAAAGCCCAAATTCCTAGGCCTTCAGCTTAAGCCCAAAGCCCAAGGATCGTAGTCCAAAGTTGAAACTCCTAAGCCCTATGATCTAAGCACAAAGCCCTGAGAACTAATCTATGAGCCCTAACCACTGATCTAAAATCCTAAATCCCTAAACCCTAATCCTGAAGCCCTAAGGCCAATTCCCTAAGCCCAAAAGTGAAAGCCCTTAGTGATGTGCCATGGAAATGTTGGTTGGGTTAGTTAAGGATGAATGGATAAAGAAGAGAGGGGGGAGATTTTGGTGAGGTTGGCTCGGGTGAAGGGAAAAAAGGGTCATCTTGTTTTAGCCAGATCTCCTGCGACATACGAGGTTAGAAACTGAAATGCGGAGGGAAGGTAGATGGGGGTCAGAGGGATTTATGTCCCAAAAATCAATGAAAAAGGATGAGGGAATCGGAAAATGTGCAAAAAAGGGCTAGAGTGCTCGAAAAAAGAGCTCTCGGGAAAGGAAGATCGGAAAGGTTGCAAAATTGAGGGATAATTCCAAACATAGGAGAAGCTTTGGGGTTCACAACCTTACCTTAAATTGCACTAGAACGTGGTTGAAGGAGTGTGGTATGGCCTAGCTAACCCAAGCTTGAGAGGTAGCCAAAACCGGAGTGGAGCTCTCTGTGGTTGCCGAATATGACTCATCGGAAAACCCGAGTCTTGGAGGAGGAGAAAACCAACCAAGGAAATGAGATGCAAAATGCAACCTTTGATTTCAAAATTCACTGACTACAAGTGAGCTCAAAGTGAGCTTAAAATCACCCCCAAACTCGTGAGGGTGGGCTCCCAAAAGATTCAAAAACAACCTTACCCGAAATGGCAAAACAAGGAAGGAAACAACTAGGTGGTCCACCTAGAAGTTACCCGAAAAGGAGGCGCCAAGGCTGACCATGGTCCCCCTCCTCTTGAAACTCCCCACTTGAAGCAAAAAAGAGGGTTTTCACGTGACTAACCCTTTAGCAAATAAAACCCTAACTCTAAACTAATACAATCCACTCTTGACATGGTAATGTTCAACTGAAAATAATCAAAACACTAAGTGACTCAACAAGGTGCATGTTGGATGGACCTTGGACTGATCAAGTACCCGAGCAAAATGGACTTGGACTTCCCTTCTCCAAATCTTGGATGGACCATGCAATGATCAGACCCTCGGCTAGGTGCATGTTGTCTTGGGCTGCCTCCGCCTCTCTTTCTCCATCTTGCTCCGCGGGTGTTGTGGAAAATTCCCAAGTGAGGAGATGTTTGGGTTATCCTTGATCATCCAAAGTTGGCTCCACCATTAAGGTTCCTTGCATAAATAACCCTACAAAATGAGCAAACATGTTAGAAAATTTCTTGGCTCGGGCTCGGGTTATGGGCCCTTGGGATTTTTTCTTGGTGTTGATCTCTGATTGCACATTATCCTCCTCGGGTTCTTGAGGATTTGACCTCAAATCCAAGGAGTTTTCTTCCTCCTCTTGTTCTTCTTGCTCATCCCCAAATAAGGTGAAGAGCTAAATGGAACTTGCTACTAACCATTCTTCCTTGCAAGGATGATAGAAAGCAGCAAGAAAAACTCAACTTACTGGCTCAGAAGTAAGCTTAATTAAAGGTTCTTCTCCGACGGCCGGATATGACTCACCGGAGTTCGATTGGAAGTGAGCTTAGGAAATGAATTACAAAGAAATGCCAATGCACTCTAATTTCCAATGTCACAAAGCTGATTACAACTATTCTCAAGTAAGGTATTTATAGACTCTAAGTAAGCTGAAATTATAGCCACATTCGATTGATGTTCGATACCTCGAAAGGGTGGCAACCCTAGAGGTAGCTCTTCTGAAAACACATCTTGATACTCCTCAACAAGGGTTAAAACCTTTTTAGGAATCTTTCCAATCTCCTCAACTCTTTCTCAGAACAAAATCATCACACAGGGAAAACCATTTCAGATAGACTTAAACAAATCCTTTTTAGACCGAAGAAAATTTGTTTTAGCTATACCTTCTCTCATCGTAACCTCATCCTTAGCAATTTTCTTTGGATCTAGTGGTGTTCGTTTGATGCCTCTCCCTTCAAACTTAAATGAATATTGATTGGTATAGCCATCATGCATAAATTTTTGGTCAAATTGACACGGTCTTCCCAAAAGTAAGGGGCTAGCACTCATAGGTACCACATCACATAATAAGAGAGCATACCTTTCCCTTGAGGAGGCATCTACTATGGAAGATATTCTCCCTTTGATATTCACTTTTGGCATCTGAGGTCAATACCCGACGAATGACCATAAGTAAGGGACCCTCTTGAGCAAAACATGTTTCTACATCATTCTCTTGCTCTTTTTCTATCTCTTCTACTGCTTCATCTTCACTTCCTACCTCATTAGTGCCCTCCCTTAGGGTTATTACCCTTTAATTCAGGCATGGTGAAGCAATGTGGCATAAACCGAGATATTTGAAACATTTGATTTCCCGTGCTCTAGGCCAAGTGTTCTCTACAACTGCCTTAACTTCTCTATCTGTCTTTTGAGACCACAACTTGATAGATGTAGATTTATCTTCCACCTTTGCTGGAAGTTTCTAAAAATTTTTAGGTTTAGGGGTGTACCGATTGAAAAACCCTTACCTTTCCTCTTTACCTGCCGCTCCACTTTCATGGCAAGTTGTATGGCGACATCAGTTGAATCTAGTGGTTGAAACTCCACTATATCTTCTATTTCTTTATTTAAGCCTCTTAGAAACCTTGCTATAATTTTCTCTTTAACCGAAAGGTTAGCTTGTCTTTAGTGATTGAAGTTATAGAAAAAGCTCTTGCTTGTAGTGGCTCAGAACATCTTCTTCTCATCAACATCTTCAAAGCTCTCCAAGAGAGAACTTCATCATCACCTTCACGCCTTCTTTGAGCTCTTAAGTTATCCCATCAAAGACTAGCATAACCAGGTTGTTCCAATGAGACTAATCTTATTTTCATCAGTTCAGAATAATTATAACAATCGAAGATCTTATCAACTTTCTCAACCTAATCCAGAAATGTATCCCCATTGCAAGAACCATTATAGGAAGGGATTGAAACCTTAATGTTTCTCATGTCATCATCACGGTTAAAATGCTCATGCAAATCATAGTCTCCCTCAGATTCAACGATAGCTGGACGTTTTGAAGTAAATAAGCCACCTCCGATTTTTCTCTTTGGAATCGGGGTTGGAGGAACTCTCATAGGGGGTGATTAGTATCCAACCTTTGCAATAACAGCTCCAGCTTCTTATTAATTTCATCAATTTTTCCTTGGTATATAGATTCATTTACCTCATGGATTGGTGGTAGAAGGGTGGTTTTGTGGAACGGTTTCTTGGTTGTTTTGGTGTGAAGCTCCATTTTGAGTCATCATCACTTGATTGCAAGTGTATCAAGAAAACCAAAGAAGAAATGAAAGTGTGGGAACGTATTTTAAGCTCTGACACCAAGTGACACAGAATTGAAATTGAAGGATAGGTTAATTCATTTGTTCTTGGATTAAGGACAAATTAACCGATTTTGGTGAAGGGTGGCTGGTTTTATGGAGGTCGGAATGTGTTCAGGGAGGAGTTATTTATTGCTGATTTTTGGAGAGTTTGATGGAGGATAATGATCACGAAATGGAGTAAAGAGCTAAATGGAGCTTGCTACTAACCTTTTTTCCTTGCAAGATGATGGAAATCAGCAAGAACAACTCAACTTACTACCTCGGAAGTAAGCTGAATTAAAGGTTCTTCTCGGACGACCGGATATGACTTACTAGAGTTTGATCTGAATGGAGCTTAGGAAATGAATTCCAAAGAAATGCCAATGCAATCTAATTTCTAATATCACAAAGCTGATTATAACTATCCTCAAGTGAGGCATTTATAGACTCTAAGTAATCTGAAATTATAGTCACATTCAGTTGAATGAATCAACCCAAGATGAGTGACTACATTCATTTTGAAAATAAAAAAAGGAGAGAAACTAATTCTAGAGACTTCTTAGCAGCTAACTAACATCACATGTAAGAAATTAAACTTCCTCAACGTGAAGGGAGAGAGTTGGCTGCTAATCAAAAAGTAATAACCCATAAAACCCTCAAGAAACTAATAAAACCCATGTCATACCCATGCCATTCCCATGTGCTCGTAATTGAGCACCAAATGAGCTGAAACTAAAAAAAAAGTTTGTAAATGAATAATACGGCACGGGCCATGCAATGCTAGAAACCGGGTGCAACAATTGCTATCTTCTCGGGTGCACTATCTTCTCGGGTACACTTCACTTTTTTTCCTTGATCCATCCATGAAATAAGATGCTTAGGTTGCTCTTGATCATTATAAGAGGGCTTCATAAATGATATTCCATTAGATATAATTCCTGCAAAATAAACAAACAAATTAGGAAATCCTTTGGCTCGGATTCGGGTGATGGCACCTTGAGGAAGGGGAACCCAAGGCATGTCACATAGTTTATAAGTTGCGAGCCCTAAAACCTAATTCTGAAGCCCTAAGCCCAAAGTCCTAAGCTCAAAGCCCTAAGCCCTAAGCCCTAAGCCTTAAGTCCAAAGCCTAATCCCAAATCCTAAAGCCCAAAGCACTAAGGCCAAAGCCCTATGCATTAAGCCCTAAGCCCTAAGCTGAAAGCCTTAAGTACATAACCCAATGCCCTAAGCCAAAAACCATAATAACCAAGTAGTAAGCCCAAAGTTCAAGGCCCTCACTCAAATGACTTAAAGCCCAAAGCTCTCAACCTTACAGTCCAAGCCTAAAGCCTTAAGCCCAAAGCGCTAAGCCCTAGTCCCTAAGCCTTAAAGCCCTACACTCTGTACCCTAAGTCCTACGCTCTATACCCTAAGCCTTGACCTCTAAGCTGTTAGTTCAAAGCCGTAAGCCCTAAGCCTTATGCCCTAATCCCAAGGCGCTAGGCCAAAAGCAGTCATAAAAAAGCCCTAATCTGATATGCCTCAAGTATGGAATGGGGAAGTCAAAGGCTATTGGTTAAGAAATAAGCAAAGAAATGGGCCAAAAATAGGTGTTATTGGGGGAAGGTGTTTCTCAAGTTGCATACAGAGTTTGCAATTGAGTTTTGGAGTGTTAGGGAATGAGAGGGGAGCTTATCCTCCAAATATGAGGGTAAAAGTTTTGGGGGAATCAGGAAATATGCAGGCAGGAGTATCGGGTGTCAAAAAGGAGATGATCAGAAAATGAAATGGTGTTGATCGAAAAATGGGAGATAATCGGAGATGGAGAAGAGCTAATATGGATTACACGCTTACCCTAATACCAAGGAGTTGTCGAAGTCATGTAGCATGGCCTAGCTCACCCTAGCACGGAAGGGAAGCAAAAACCTTGAAGAACCTCTCAAATATCATTGGATAATACTCACCGGAGAGCCAAGTTTTTGGGTGCGAGAAAAACACAGCCAAGGTGAAAATGCAAAGTAGTTTTGTATTTAAAAATCAACTGAGTACTAACTCTGGTGACAAGAGGGATTAAAACCCTTTCAAACTAGAGAGGGAAACCCAATCAGATGGCAACCAAAAGTTTACCCGATTTAGTGCAAGCACAAAAAGAAAGGTGGAAAAGGACCACCCAACATTTACCCGATTTGGGAGTGACCAAGGAAGAGTGGTCCCCGAATTTAGTCCTCCCTCCAACCGGCTGCCTTTGAGACACCCTCAAAAGCAAAAACCCAAGCAAAAGAGAAAACCCACAGAAACCCACTCCAAACCGATGCCAAACCCATAGAAACCCACTCCAAACCCATGTCAAACCCATAAAACCCTAAATAATTATTTTTGCAAAAATAAAAAGCATAAAATAACATTAAAGAGAGAGAGAGAGAGAGAGTTTCGATCGGGTTTGTGCCATGCTCCATGGGCAAGGCATCCCGTGGCATGTCATAATCCCAAAGTTTTAAGTCCTTAGCCTTAATGCCAAAGCCCTAAACTAAAATTCCTAAGCGCTAAGACCTACACACAAAGCCCAAAGCACTAGTACCTAAGCCCTATGCCCTAAGTATGAAGCTCAAATCCCTAACAATAAAGCCCTAATCCAAAAGCATTAAGCCTAAATCGCTAACTTGTAAGCCCTAAGGACAAAGGCCAAAGCCCAAAGCTCGATTCTTAAATCCCAAATCCCTAAGTCTTAGGACAAAATCACTAAGCCCAAAGCCCGCAGATATAAGCCTTAACTCATATGCCCTAAACCCTAAGTCCTAAGCCTTAATCTCTAAGCCTTAGTCCCAAAGCATAGTGCCAAAAGCCTTTAGCCTTAAGCCACAAGCCCTATGCCTTAAGCCTTAAGCCGAAAGTCGTAAGCCTTAAGGCCTAAGGCCAAAGCCGGAAGCCCTACACCGAAAGCCCAAAGCCCTAGGCCTTAATCCCTAAGAACTAGTCCCCAAGCCCTGAGCTTTTAATCCAAAGCACTAAGCCCTAGCCTTAAGGCCTAAGCAAAAATTCCAAAGCCCTAAGCCCTAAGCCCTAAGCCCTTAGCCTTAAGATGTAAGCCCAAAGCAGCTCTAAGCCCTAAGCCCTTAGCGCAAAGCTTTAAGCACAAAGCTTTAAGTGCAAAGCCCTAATCCCTAAGACTTACGCCCTAACACTAAGTCCTAAACCATAAACTTAAAGCCCAAAGCCCAAATTACTAAGCCCAAACTTAAGCCCTTAGCCCAAAGTATAAAGCCCTTAGCCCTAAGCCCCTAGCCTTAAATCTTGAGAAAAAAATCTTAAGCCTAGAGCCCTGAGCCCAAAATCTTAACCAAAAAGCCCTATGCCCAAAGCTCAAGGCCCTAAGCCTTAATCTTTACGCCCGAAGCCCAAAGTTGTTGGCCCAAAGCCCTAAGCCTAATCACCAAGTCTAAAGCCCAAATCCTAAAGGTCAAAGCCTGAAGCCCAAAGCAGAAACCCCAAAGCCATAAGCCCAAAGTCCAAAGCCAAAGTGCAAACCCAAAAGCCCAAAGCCCAAATCCAAAAGCCGTAGACACAAAGCCCAAAGCCTTGAGCCCAAATGATTAAGCCCAAAACCCTTTGCCCTAAGCCCTAATCCTAAAGCCCTAAGCTTTAAGCCCTACTCTCTAAGAGTTACGCCCTAAGGCTTGCACTAAATCATATGCCTCAAGCACTAAGCTATAATCGCATTACATAGAGTGACACGGAATTGAGGGGTTAAGATTTAGGAAGTGGCAAATCGGGTTAGGTTAAATGGAAAAATAATAATCCGATAATTCCAGAAACGGGACTGGAATTCGGACGGTGATAACTCAACGATGCAATCGAGTTTAGGGCTGAAATTTTGAGTGGAGCTCTGGGAAGAAGATAGGTGATAGACCTCAAAAAAAGAAGGAAATCACCTGGATGGATCTGTCGAAATGTAATGGAACAGTAACGGTAGTTGGGAGGCGGCCGGAAATGCTGGACAACGGAGGAGATGAAATTGCAAACGAAATCAACGATGGAAGAAGGAGCTTATGGACTTCAAGCTCACCCTACGTCCTTGAAGAAGGCTGGAGACTTTGAAGCAAGAAGAGATCTCCAGCTCGGAGGGAGAAATCTTGAAGGGAACCCACGGTGGCCGGAGAACTTCCGGCTGCCGGCTGAAATTGGAAAATGCCCGAGAAGGGAGAGCTAAAAAGCTTCTTTAATTCAAATTCCAAATTGTCCTTACAATCACGCAATGGGGGAGGTTTTATCTGCTGAGAAGAGTGGGAAAAAGGGAGGGAAAATTGAGGGCCAAAGGCATGCAACTTGCATGCTGGAAATTGAAATAAAGGAGGGAAAATTGGACCAATGAGATTGCAAGAATGTGAAAGCCACGTGATCTTGAATCTCCTCAGCCAATTTCCCTTCTTCCTTGGCCCAAAATACCCTTCTCTTAGCCGAAAATACCTCATGCAAAACCCCATGCAAGCATGCAAAAATAAACAAAATAAAACCTAGCCGAGAAACCCTCTCGGGTTCTCCAAATATCCAACGTAAAATTCACGTAAAAATTAAGCTAAAAATGCGATAAAATTCCTTCAATCCATGTAAATGCTGGAGAGTTGAGTCGTGGAACCCTTGATCACTTTTGCATGGGACTCCAACTCGCCATGCAACGTGGTACTTCAATCGGGTTCGGGTTCGGGCTTGATTCCGGAGCTCTCGGTTTTTGGTTGCAAATCCTCCTTTTCTCCACGCCAATTTATCATGTGTTTTGGCCTTGTTTGATCCTCCAAAGTTGGCTTAGAAATGTATAATTCTTCAATTAATTTTCCTGCAAAATTAACAAACATATTAGAAAAATTCCGAGCTCGGGCTCGGGTGATTGCTCTGCTTGGCATGCCAATCCGTGGCATGTCATCCTCCCCGGGTTCTTGAGGATTTGACCTCAAATCCAGTGGGAAGTCATCTCCATCTTGTTCATCTTCATCAAATCCAGCAAAGGGAGAAAGATCTTGAACATTAAATGTGGATGAAATTCCATAATTCCCGAGTAACTTGAACTTACATGTTCTTGGGTCGATTACCTTATCCAAAAAATTCTTCGGGCTTAAGGCCGCCTTAAGAGTGTGCCAACTTTGAACAACTTCTAATTTTGAGTCATAAGATTCGATGTCTTTCACCACAACACCTTTCTTTCCACGGCAAAAATATTCAATAATCCGGTTTGTACTAAACAACCAAATAACTAGTTCAACACTAGTTTCATTATCCCAAATGTAAACCATAGTGTTTTCAATAAAATCAGCAAGGTATTCTTCTAAGTATTCATGGGACCAAATATGCATAAGTACCGTAACATCTCTGGAGCTATTAGTTAGCAAGGAAGGGATTACTAACCAATCATGGTGGGTGCACGTAGCTGTTTTTTTAAACGCCCCTTGCGCATTTTGAAGCAAATATATTCCATGGAAGTATTCTATTAAGGATTCCAAGAACCTCATCCAATGATCATAGTTAGCTACCTCTTTCTCCTTGGTTCTTTTGATGAGTGGCCCGTAGACTCCTTTACTAGAATTACCAAATTGTCCCTCATTGCTTGAATAGTTCTCCATATTAAGAAGATCATAATTCTTCTTCCTTAAGCTCAATTCAGATTTGTAGATTTCCTTCATCCAATCATAAACAAAGTAATTAGTAAAGAGTTCGGGTAGAGAGACTAACCACCTTGAGAGTGTTTTGGAAATCACAACACATATGACCTTTTGATCCTTTATCACGAGTGTTCCTTCTTGAGTAGGCACGGATCCCTCCTTGATCATAATCAAGTTATTCTTAGATAAATTCTCCTTCCTTGTGATCTCATCTTTGGCCACTTGTTCGGGTTCAAGGGGAACTAGCTTGATAGATCGTCCACCGAACTTAAAGGAATATTGGTTTGTAAAACCATCGTGCATAACCTTCCGATCAAATTGCCATGGTCTCCCGAGTAACAAATGGCTTGAACTCATGGGAACCACATCACACATCACTTGATCCTTGTAACTTCCAATAGAGAATTCGATGCACGCTTGCTTGGTAACCTTGAGGTCTTCCTTATCATTTATCCAACGTAATTTATAAGGCTTCGGGTGAAAGATAGTTTCTATTCCGAGTTTGTCAATTAACTCTCGGGAAGCCACATTAACACAACTTCCACCATCAATAATAATTGAGCATACCTTATCTTGGATTAGACATCTACTATGGAATAAACTTTCTCTTTGGAGTTCCTCTTCTTGGCTTTGAGTGGCAAGTAACCTTCGGATAACTAATAATAAGGGGCCTTCTTGTGCTCGGCATTCTTCCCCTTCGGATTCCAAGCTCATATCCGATTTTTCCTTCACTTCATCTTCACTGAAAACTTCACTTGTTTCCTCTCTAATAACCATCACACGTTTGTTAGGGCATTGGGATGCAATATGCCCGAGACCAAGGCACTTAAAACACTTGATCTCCCGTGTTCGGGTCCGGTTATTTTCTTCCATCGGTTTAGGCTCACTATCCTTCTTTTGCAGCCAAGGTTGAACGAAAGGAATCTTGTTCTCCACCTTTGTATTAGGCTTAAAAGGAGTAATAGCCTTAGGACTTGCTCGGCTCACTATTCCCTTGCCCTTTCTTTTCATTTGCCTCTCCACTTTCAAGGCCATTTGAATAACCGAATCCATAGAGTCGATCGGTTGCAACTCCACAATATCACTAATGTCTCGGTGTAAACCTCTAATAAACCGAGCTATAATTTGTTCCTCTGGTTCTTGTAAGTCACATCTAATTCGGAGAGTCTCAAATTCGGTAAGATATTCTTCCACCGAGAGAGATTCTTGCTTAAGAGATTGTAATTGAAGAAATAGCTCTTGTTTGTAATGAGCCGGTACAAATCTTCTCCTCATAATTGATTTCATCATTTTCCAACTATTAATACTCTCTTCACCATCACGTCTTCTCTGAATTTTCAAACTATCCCACCATAGACTAGCATATCCCGTAAGTTCCAATGAAACAAGTTGTAATTTAAACTTCTCGGAATAGTTATAGCATTCAAAGATCTTGTCAACTTTCTCCATCCAATCAATAAACAAATCACCATTGCAAGATCCATTGAAAGGAGGAATGGATACCTTAATATGCCTCATATCATCATCTCTGGAGTTGAGATCATGCAAACCATATTCTTCATCATCCGACTCTTCGGACTTAAACTCTCGAGATCTTCTCGAGCCGTGATTCGGCCTTCTCCTTGGTGGTTGGTTCGGAGTAGTCCTCAAAGAAGGAGAAATGTGCTCCAACTTTTGTAACACCGTATCAAATCTTTTATTGAGCTCATCAATTTGTCCTTGAAGGCTGGATTCAGGAAGATTTGGATTCGGATGTGGATAAGATGGACTAACCGGGCGGCTAGGATCAATCGGATCCCGGTTTGGTTTGTAATGGGAACCACTCCTTGTGGTCATCCTTCAAACTTAAAATCACACAAAAACAGAGGTAAAGAGGAAGGTGGGGAGGGATTTATGGCTCTGATACCAAATGACACGGAATGGAGGGGGTTTAGATTTAGGAAGTGGGAGAATCGGGTTAGGTTAAATGGAAAAACGATAATCCGATAATTCCAGAATCGGGACTGGAATTTGGACGGCGATAACTCAACGATGCGATCGATTTTAGGGCTGAAATTTTAAGTGGAACTCTGGGAAGAAGATAGGTGATAGTCCTCCAAAAATGAAGGAAATCACGTGGATGGATCGGTCGGAATGTAATGGAACAGTAACGGTGGTCGGGAGGTGGCCGGAAATGCTGGACAGCGGAGGAGATGAAATTGCAAACGAAATCAACGATGGAAGAAGGAGCTTATGGACTTCAAGCTCACCCTACGTCCTTGAAGAAGGCTGGAGACTTTGAAGCAAGAAGAGATCTCCAGCTCGGAGGGAGAAATCGTGAAGGGAACCCACGGTGGCCGGAGAACTTCCGGCTGCCCGCTGAAATTGGAAAATGCCCAAGAAGGGAGAGCTAAAAAGCTTCTTTAATTCAAATTCCAAATTATCCTTACAATCACGCAATGGGGGAGGTTTTATCTGCTGAGAAGAGTGGGAAAAAGGGAGGGAAAATTGAGGGCCAAAGGCATGCAACATGCATGCTGGAAATGAAAATAAATGAGGGAAAATTGGACCAATGAGAATGCAAGAATGTGATGGCCACGTGATCTTGCACCGCTTCAGCGAATTTGCCCTTCTTTCTTGGCCCAAAATACCCTTCTTTTAGCAAAGAATCCCTCATGCAAAACCCCATGCAAAAGCATGCAAAATAACTAAAATGTATCTAGCCGAGAAACCCTCTCGGGTTCTCCTAAAATGTAATGTAAAAATTAACGTAAAATTATACTAAAAAAATGCAATAAAATTCCTTCACTCCATTGAAGTGTTGATGAGTTGAGTCGTGGGACATTTGGTCACGTTTTCATGTGACTTTAACTCACCATGCAACGTGAACTTCAACCGGGTTTATGTGTGGGCTTGATTCTGGGAGGCTCGGTTCTTTGTTGTAAGTCCACCTTTTCTCCATGCCAATTAATCACGTGTTTTGGCCTTGTTTGATCCTCTAAAGTTGGCTTAGAAATTTATAGTTCATCAATTAATTTTCCTGCAAAATTAACTAATATGTTAGAAAATTCCCGAGCTCGGGCTCGGGTGATTGCTCCACTTGGCATGCCAATCCGTGGCATGTCATAGAGCCCAAAGCACAACTCGAAAGTCCTAAGCCAAAAGACCTAAGCATTAATCCATAAGCACTAAGCAAGAGCCATAATCTTTAAGCCCTAAGCCCTTAGTCCAAATCCTTTAGCCATAGGCCCTAAGCCCCTCTCCCAAAGTCGTAAGCCAAAAGTAATAAGCCCTAAACCTTTAACCCCAAGCCCTACACTCTATGCCCTAGGCCCTAAGCCTTTAGTCTAAATGCCTATGTCAAAAGCCCAAATTCCTAGTCCTTCAGCCTTAAGCCCAAAGCCCAAGGATCTTAGTCCAAAGCTGAAATTCCTAAGCCCTATGACCTAAGCACAAAGTCGTGAGCACTAATCTCTAAGCCCTAAGAACTAAGCTAAAAGCCTAAATCCCTAAACCCTAATCTCGAAGCCCTAAGGCTAGTGCCCTAAGCCCAAAAGCAAAAGCCCTTATTCTGAAAGCCCTAAGCCCTAAGCCCTAAGCTCTAAGCCTTCAGATGCAAGCCCAAAGCTATAAGCCTCATCAATTAGGCCCAAAGTCGTCAGCCAAAAGACAAAGCCCTAAGACCTAAACACTAAGCGTTAAGCCCTAAACCGTAAGACTTGTCTTAAGCCTTATGCGCCAAGCGCTGAGCCTTAATCCTAAAGCATAGAGCTTAAAGCCTTGATCCTTAAGCCTCAACCCAAAGACCTAAGCTTTAAGACTTATATCCAAAGCTTTTAGTCTAAAGCCCAAAAACCTAAGCGCTACACCATAAGCTATAAGCCCTAAGCCCTAAGGCAAAACCTTATGCCCTAATCCTTAAGCATAAAGACCTATTCCTAAAGCCCAAAGCCCAAAGCTCTAAACCTAAAGTGCAAACCCCAAATCCCTAAGCCCAATCCACAAAGCCTAAAGCCTTGAGCCCAAAGCCTTGAGTTCAAAGCCCATAGCCCAAACCCCCCAAAACCTTAAAGCCTTAAGCCCAAAACCCTTTGCCCAAATCCCTAAGCCCTCATCCTTAAGCCCTAAGCTCTAATCCCTATATCTTAAGAGCTAAGCCCTAAATCGTATGTATCAAGCCATAAGCGATAATCGCATTACGCAAAGCACAAAGAAGAACTTAAAAGCATTAAGCAAAAAAGACCTAAGCCTTAATTCTTAAGACCTATGCCAGAGCCATAATATTTAAGCCCTAAGCCCTAAGTCCAAATCCTTTAGCCTAGGCCTTAGCCCCAGACCAAAAGCCGTAAGCTTAAAGCGCTAACCCTAAGCCCTATGCTCTATGCCCTACCCTGACATGCCTCGGGATACCCTATCTGACATTACACCTAAAGGAGCCATTACCATAGCCAAAGCTTGGGATCTTTCTAATAAGTTTGTTCTTTTTCCAGGAGAGGCTCTACACAATTTCAAAGTATTGGAACCCACAGATTTGGACAAAGAGAACCTGACCTACATGCTAACTTGGATAGAGAAACTACCGGCAGATAAGACTATGAAGATTTATGAAGAAATGGGAGAGCCCTCCACGTCATCCAATCCAGAGACATAACAATCCAGGAATGCAAAAAGGATTGAGGAATGATCGATGTTTGCTTATTATTTTATGCATTTGAATTTTAGGGTTTCCATTTCCCAGGTTAGGTTATTTTTACTTGAACTTATTGCATGGGTTGCAATAAGAGGGCACTTTAGGCACAAAATGAAGGACATTATGACCGGTTCAAAGGGGGGGAGAGTGAGCCTCCTCATTCGTCCACATCTTCCTTCATTTTGGTGCGTTAGATAGCATCTTTCGGATAGATCTTCCTATTAGATCACGAAAATTAGGCTCCCTTGTTGGCTGATTTAATTCCCTTTGGAGCTTGTAATCTTCAGATTTGAATTTTGAATATTGAATTTGAATCGCAAATCTCTCCTTTCGAGATTCTCCCTCCAAAGATTCGGCTTGCCAGAATCCTTTCGACCCCCTGAGAGAAAACCCCAGAGTTGGTCATCCTTGCTAGCTAGGATGACCTATTCTTACCACATTTCTCCAGCCATCTTTATGGTTTAAGGGTGAGAGTGTGGATCATCAGCTCAAGCATCCATTTTTACGTGAATTGAAGGCCATTCTACGTAAACCATAGTTTCTGGCCAAACCACAACACTCATCCACTTCATCAGTATAATTCCCAAATCAAGCCTAAAGTCCTAAGTTGAAAGCCCTAAGCTTTAACCCTCAACCCAAACCCCAAAGCTTTAAATCTTATTTTGAAAGCCCTTAGCCTAAAGAACTGAGGCCAAAGCCTTAGCCTAAAGCTCAAAGGCCTAAGCCCTACACCATAACCCGTAAGCCTTAGGCCCTACACAATAAGTCGTAAGCCCTAGGCCCTAAGCCCTAAGCCCTAAGCCAAAAAACCCTATGTCAGTGCATACAAGAAGAAAGCAATGAAAGCTATGTGGGATGACAGTGACTCATCTTCCACTTCACCTGAAGTCGAAGAACTAGCAAATATGTGTTTCATGGCAAAGGAGGATAAGGTGGAAGTCTCCCTTTCAAAGAATCTTTGGTATCTCGACAGTGGATGCTCGAGACATATGATGAGAGATCCCTCAAAATTCTCCTCCATCAAGCAAAAGAAAGAAAATGTCAATTTTGGAGGGAACCAAAAATGGAAAATAATTGGGATTGGAAGCATAGGTAACATTTCATCTCCTATCATTGAAAATTCATTATTAGTTGATGGTTTAAAACATAATCTTTTGAGTATCAGTCACTATGTGATAAAGGATATAGAGTTATTTTTTAATCTAAAACATGCATAATAGAGGATAACTCGAGTAGTAAAATTTTATTCATAGGTTATAGAATTGAAAATATTTATACTATTGATATGGATAATGTTGCTTGTTTTGATGAAAAATGCTTTAGTGCAAATTCCTCTATTGATAGTTGGTCATGACATAGGAGGCTAGGCCACGTTAGCATGGATACCTTAGCTAGGATCTCAACGAAAAATCTTGTTAGGGGCCTTCCAAAAATATCTTTTCAGAAGGACAAACCTTGTGATGCATGTCAAATGGGGAAGCAAACAAAGAGTTCATTTGCTTCAAAAAGCGTTGTGTCTTCCTCTAAACCCCTTCAACTCCTTCACATGGACCTCTTCGGTCCTTCCAAAGTAGCAAGTCTAGGTGGTAAACATTATGCTTTTGTGATTGATGATGATTTCTCACGATTCACTTGGGTATTCTTTTTTAGATCTAAGGATGAGACTTTTGAGACTTTCTCATCTTTTAGGAAGAGAGTTCAAAATGAAAAGGATCTCTCCATTGTACCTATTCGGAGTGATCATGGAGGAGAATTTGAAAATGAGAGATTTGAACTTTTATGTCTTAAGAATGGTATCAATCACAACTTCTCTCCCCCTAGGACTCCTGACACGAAATGGAATGGGAGGGAGGAAAATGGGAAAACCGATTACGGTTTGACAAAAATCTGCAAAAAAAAAACAGAATTAGGGTTTGGAAAGGAATGAGGATATCTCGACAAAGAAATAGATTTTAGGGCTGAAATTTGAAATTTAACTTTAAACATGGTTTGAACGAATTACCTCAAAAATTGAAGGCAATCCCTTCAGCCAATTGTGAGATATCAAATCAAACAGTAGCTAGGGTTTGACTAGGCAGTTCCGAAAAATCCGGGATTTGGAGGAGGGAGAAATTGAATTCCCAAATTAGGTTAGGAGACGAATCTGGGGATGATTTTTGGAGGGGTGACAGAGGGGTAAAAGATGATGATATCCTCCAAATTTTAAGATGAATGATCGTGGGAACAGGAAGATATGCTAAACAAAAACTTGGATGGTCAAGGCAGAATTTCAGGGTTTCACTGAATAGAGAATTCGAAATCGGGAATAATTTTGAATCACTCTTCTCAATGAATGGGGCCGTATTTTTGGACGAGGTTGAGGATGAATCTGGACATATGGGAAGTGATCTCTCTAAAATTGAGAGAATTCGGGGAAAATGGGTGGTTTGGTCGGTACCCGAAAACACACCGAAAATCACCCGGGGTGCTTGGATTTAGGAGAAATGATTCTCAAAATGAGAATGAGATGGATGAAAGAGCTAGGATCCACAATCTCACCTTAAGACCATGAAATTTCTGGAGAAAAGTGGTAAGGATTTTTTCGCTCTGAAAACGATCAACTTCGAGGGTTTGTCTCTCGGTGGCCGGAAAACAAGTTTTCGGAGACCGAGTCTTTGAAGCGGCAAACTTCAAAGGGGACAGATCAAATTTGAAAAGATAAATCTTTATTCAATCAAATTTGAGAATTACATTCAGCATACGTAAGATTAAATATGAAAACTAAGCAACATCACAATCTTCATCGGACGGCCCAAAACATCTTCAAGAAGCACAATCCATGGCATCAAAGATGGACCAATGAGCATCCTTCATGGGATGCTCTCTCTGTGTTAGTTGTAGTTGACTAGGCAAAAGGAATCCAATTTTAACGTTCTACCTCTTGTTGGAAAGCTTGCGACGTTAGCTATTTTTCCTCAGAAGACGTTGTTTTGATTTGAGGGTACCAAAATCATAAAAAAGGCTCAAAAAGCTTTGGAGGTCCAACTGGGCCGAATCCAAAACGTGGTCCCCATTCTTTGTTGCTTTGACAGCTAGCATGTGGTCCTTTCTCCACCAAAAAGGTAACCAAGTTGGTGCATAAATGGGCCTTACATGGCCATACACAAAAGTTCAAATACAAATCTAAATTTTGTTTGGAAAAATTAAACCTAAAGTTAAGTATTACTTCTATTATTTCAAAAGGAACATGCTCCCTCCTTCATGGACTAATTGGTTCCGGTGAGCCGTTCTAAAATAGACCTTCCTAGAGAGTGGAGATATTCAAAAAGCCATCCATTAGAAGATGTGGTTGGTGATCCCTCATTAGGGGTTAAAACTAGGCCTCTCTTAGGAATCTATGTGCAAATGTAGCATTCTTATCTTAAGTAGAGCATAAGAAGTTCGATGAGGCCATAAAAGACGAAAATTGGATAATGGCCATGCAAGAGGAACTTAATCAATTTGAGAGAAACCAAGTATGGGAATTAGTTCCTAGACCTAATGATTGCACCATCATTGGAACTAAATGGGTATTCAAGAATAAACTAGATGAACATGGCATTGTCATTAGAAACAAGGCAAGATTAGTTGCAAAAGGTTATAATCAAGAAGAAGGTATAGATTTTGAGGAGACCTTTGCACCGGTGGCCCGAATGGAGTCAATTCGCATACTTCTTGCCTATGCTTGCTAGAAAGACTTCACTCTATTTTAAATGGATGTTAAGAGTGTCTTCCTAAATGGATATATTATAGAAGAAGTCTATGTAGAACAACCTATAGGTTTTGAGGCCTTTGACAAGATACTCCATGTTTATAAACTTCATAAAGCTCTCTATGGTCTTAAGCAAGCTCCTCGAGCTTGGTACGATGGGTTGAAGAACTTTCTGTTGGTTAGAGAGTTCAAAATGGGAAAAATTGACTCTCACCCTCTTCACTAAACATGTTGGTAATGATCAGCTACTTGTCCAACTTTATGTGGACGATATTATTTTTGGAGCCTCCAACAAAAACCTGTGTGAAGGTTTTGCTTCTCTCATGCAAGATGAATTTGAAATGAGCATGATGGGAGAGCTTAAATTATTCTTAGGACTTCCAATTAGACAATCATTAGATGGAACATTTATTTGCCAAGAGAAATATATCAAGGAATTACTCAAGAGATTTGGAATGGACTCTTGCAAATCTTTCAGGACACCAATGAGTACCACAACCAAATTGGATAAGGATGAAGGAGGAAAAGATGTGGATATTAAGAGATTTCGTGGAATGATCGGTTCATTGTTATATCTAACCGCTAGTAGACCCGACATCTTCTTTAGTGTTTGCCTTTGTGCTAGATTCCAAGCCTTGCCTAAGGAGTCTCACTTGAATGTCGTTAAAAGAATTTTCAAATACTTAAGTGGAACACTTTATTTAGGAATATGGTATCTCAAGGGTACTTCCTTTGACTTAATTGGATATTCTGATTTGGATTATGCAGGGAGCCTTGTGGGTAAGAAAAGTACTAGTGGTACATGTCAATTCTTAGGTGAATCTTTAGTATCATGGTTCTCTAAGAAACAAAACTCTGTGGCACTCTCAACCGCTGAAAGCGAGTATATAGCAGCCGGTAGCTGTTGTGCACAAATACTTTGGATGAAGCACACTTTAAAAGACTATAACCTCTCATTCTCTAAGATTCCAATTAACTGTGACAACACTAGTGCAATAAACATCTCCAAAAATCATATCCTACACTCTAGGACTAAGCATATAGAGATTAGATATCATTTTATCAAAGATTATGTCCAAAAAGCAGATGTTGTTTTGGAATTTGTCAATTGTTGTGCCCAATTGGCGGACATATTTACTAAGCCTGTAGATGAGATAACTTTTGTGGAATTAGAGTTTGATTGGGGATAATCCGATTTGATGGTGTTTAGATACATTAAGTTTTTTTCTACTGCTGTCCATGACAACTGTTGACACAACAAGGAGTATGTTGACCGGTCCTTCTAATCTTACATAATGCGGTCGACATAACAATGAGTATGTCGACCGGTCCATCGATTCTGCTTCCGGTCGGTCGACATTATCCACGATCGGTAGACCGATGTCCCATTTTCTTGCTGTTTTTAAAACCCTATTCCGCAATTGGTTTAATTATTCAGCTTTCCTCTCCCATGCGAAAATCCCTCCGGCGTCTCCCTTCTCCTCCGTTCAGGTTCCGGCGTTCACTCCTCTTGATTTGTCTCATCCCCACTTCCTATGGTATCCTACTCTCAACCTCCAGTCAAGCGAAAATGTTCGTCTACATCCAAAACTGATAACCCAAACCATTAATCTTCCAAATCTTTCAATCCAAACTATTAATCTTGAGTAGGGTTTATAGGCCTCATTGCATTCAAGGAATAGATTTTTCCAAAGATAGTGATTACTTGGGATTAACCGCTTTGTTTAGCTTTAGGAAACAATACCATGAGGAGGCAATTTGCCTATTTTATGCCAATTTGCATTTTACTCCTCATCCCCTTACCTTAAAAAGCCTTGTGTATGGAAAACCAATCAAGATCACAGTTTCATTTTTGAATTCATTGCTAAATTGAACAAGGGAAGGAGCCCTCTCTGGTTCGGTGCTCAGATTATAGGAATTTTCTGAGATTGGTTGCGAAGGATCCCAAAAATGTGCCGTACAAACCAAAAGCTAGTGACCTCAACATCACGGCACGTTTAGTTCACCATATCACCACCTACAATCTGTTGCCTAAGGACGGGCATAAAGATCACATAAGTCACATGGAGCTCTGTTCTCTACATGTTTTTTCATCGGTGTCGCTTCAACGTTGGTTTCATAATAATGAGGCGCATGATGGATGTTTTGGATGTGGCATCCAAGTCTTTATCCTTCAACCTTCTGCTAATGGAAATTTTCTCAAAGCAATGAGTCGAGTTTCCTCCTTCCTCGACACTTATTGAAGTTAGGAATCTTGATATCTATTCTGACTCCACACTTGCACGTATGGGATTAGGTCAAGATGATGATGGAGTTTGGCACTACAAGAAAACCATGCCTTCTTGACCTCCTACCTCTTCCACTTCAAGTGACCCTCCCGTGACTGCCGATGAGATTTACATACCTCCTGAACATCGGACCGCGCGTGGATAGCATCGTTCTTCCTCCTTGTCAGAGGCGCGCTTTGACATGCTCACTGGTCTCATCTCCAACCTTGTATCCTCCGTTGAGTCTCTTCACAACAAGGTTGATGGTCTTAAGAAACAGACTGATGCTTGGGATGAATACTTTGAAGAAGAAGACGTCTGTGAAGAGCCAGCGACAGCGCATCCTAGAGCTCCAGTTCACTCCTCTCCAGCCCCTAATGCTGAATCATTTCCTGCTCTAGCTTTTAAGCCATCTATCACACCGGCTTGTGATCCTGACACGGTACCTGTATCCACCCCCGGTATGGTGTTGATCTCATCTCAAGTAGGAACCAAGGTCCTCGACTCTCAATCAATTGTGCCTATCACTTCTCCAGTCATGAATGCTCCTGGATCACCTCTTATAGGATCCCCATGGGAGTAGTTTTTTTTTTTGATTTCTTATATATTTTGGGACATCTCTCTTTATGTACCATGCTTTAATTACCGCTCTTTGTTTCTAGATGCTTTATCTCATTGTGAATGCTTTAACATTTTTTTTACAATGCCAGTAGGGGAGATAGATTGCATTATTCAAAATAAGCCTTAGTTTTGATTGAATTAGCATAGAAAATTATATTCAAATGATTCTATGTCTTAGTTGGTGGAGCATGCATACTCTATGGCGGAGTATTTAAAATTTTGTGAATATAGTCAATTTGTCTTTCAATTGGATTGTCATCATCAAAAAGGGGGAGATTGTTGGCTTTAAAGGCTTTTAAAGTAATCAATTATTTTTTATGATAATCGTCTGTGTGAATGTATGAAAGCTAAATTAAATTATGTTGTAATGTATCTCATAGACTTAATTTCTCATGTGAGATACCCTTGTCAAAGGGTACGTTTAATGTCTTACAAGTTGGTCGAGTGTTGCAGAATTTTGTAAGTTCTCTCAGGTTATGTCGACTGCTATTCATATATGTCGACCACTATAACTCCAGAGAAAAGATGTATATCGACCGCTATTCATATATGTCGACCGCAATAATTCCAGAGAAGAGATGTATGTCGACCGCCAAAAGATGTATGTCGACCGCCCGAAAATGCATGTCGACCGAGGCAAAGTTCAAGAGATGTAACTTCTGTCGACCGATACAGAATTATGTCTACCGGCTATCTTCCAGAGACAAAATTCATGTCGACCACACAAGACATATATCGACCGATGAGAAATTCCAGAGATGTAATCTATGTCGACCGATAAAAACTTGTGTCGACTGCTTATAACGTAGGTCAACCGCAGAAGCTCCAGAGTCAAACTCTATGTCGACCGCTCGATTATTAGGTCGACCTCACAGGAACAACTACAAGAGACAAAGCTCCAACGACTATTTTCTAATGAGTCTAAACGGCTATATTGCGGTCGACCGCTCTCATACATATGTCCACCGCCCGAGCCTGAGCTGCTGCAGAATTATAAATAGCTGAAGAAAAACTATTTGTGGTGACGAATTTTAGAGAGAAAAAGACACGCCAAAACTCTGACAAAAATCATTCTTGATTTATCTGTTACTCTCTCTTCTCTTGTACTTACTTTAGATCAT
Organism: Begonia fuchsioides; assembly: GCA_003255005.1. Lineage (NCBI taxonomy): Eukaryota > Viridiplantae > Streptophyta > Magnoliopsida > Cucurbitales > Begoniaceae > Begonia > Begonia fuchsioides. The sequence continues at coordinate 65,620 of QAOC01011347.1, read as the reverse complement.
TCATTTGGTGATTGAGAGAGTCGGTTAAGAAACCGTAAATATCTATATCAATTCTCTTGAGCGAACTTGTAAAGGGGTGACACCTCTGAAAAAGAAGAGTCAAAGGGGTAACACCTCTAAGAAAGAAGAGTCAAGTTGTAAAGGTTAGATTGATACCCAGAAGTTCAATCAAGTGAAAGATCTTCAAGGAGCTACCTTGAAACGCGGACGTAGGCAGCTGTTGGCCGAACCGCGATAACATATCGGTGTCAAATTCTCTCTCTCAACTTTTACTTAGTTTTGTACCTAAGGAATTTAACTTACAAAAATTTTCAATTAACCTAAGCCCTAAAACATAAGCCTGAAGCTCGAAGTGCTAAACCTAAAGCACTAAGCCCTTAGATGTAAGCCCTAAACCCGAAGCTCTAAGCTCTTAGTTCAAATCCATAAGGCCAAAGACCTGATCCCTAAAACATAAGCCCTAAGCCCTAAGCTGTAATCACTAAGCCATAAGCCCTTATACCTTTACCCAGACCCCAAAGCCCCAAGCACATAGCTCTAAGATTAAAGTGTTAACCACAAAGACTTATGCCGTAAGTCGTAAGCTATAAGCCTAAGCCTTGAGTCATAAGCCCTAAGTCTTAACCACTAAGCAAGAAGCCTAAGATCACACAACCCACTAAGAAGAAAAACCATAACACTTAAGCCTAAGCCCTACGGTTTAAACCCTACGCCTTAAACTCAAAGAAAAAAGCTTTAAACACTAACCCTTATGCACTAATCCTAAAGCCATAACGCCAAAGCCCTGATGCCAAAACCATAAGGCCAAAGACCTGAGCCCTAAAACATAAGCCCCAAGCCCTAAGCTTTAATCACTAAGCCATAAGCCCTTATACCCTTACCCACACCCCAAAGCCCCAAGCCCATAGCCCTAAGATTAAAGTGTTAACCACAAAGACTTATGCCGTAAGTCGTAAGCTATAAGCCTAAGCCTTGAGTCATAAGCCCTAAGTCTTAACCACTAAGCAAGAAGCCTAAGATCACACAACCCAAAGCCCTAAGAAGAAAAAGCCATAACACTTAAGCCTAAGCCCTACGGTTTAAACCCTACGCCTTAAACTCAAAGAAAAAAGCTTTAAACACTAACCCTTATGCACTAATCCTAAAGCCATAACGCCAAAGCAATAATGCCAAAACCATAAGGCCAAAGACCTGAGCCCTAAAACATAAGCCCTAAGCCCTAAGCTTTAATCATTAAGCCATAAACCCTTATACCTTTACCCAGACCCCAAAGCCCCAAGCCCATAGCCCTAAGATTAAAGTGTTAACCACAAAGACTTATGCCGTAAGTCGTAAGCTATAAGCCTAAGCCTTGAGTCATAAGCCCTAAGTCTTAACCACTAAGCAAGAAGCCTAAGATCACACAACCCAAGGCCCTAAGCAGAAAAATCCATAACACTTAAGCCTAAGCCCTACGGTTTAAACCCTACGCCTTAAACTCAAAGAAAAAAGCTTTAAACACTTACCCTTATGCACTAATCCTAAAGCCATAACGCCAAAGCCCTAATGCCAAAACCATAAGGCCAAAGACCTGAGCACTAAAACATAAGCCCTAAGCCCTAAGCTTTAATCACTAAGCCATAAGCCCTTACACCTTTACCCAGACCCAAAAGCCCCAAGCCCATAGCCCTAAGATTAAAGTGTTAACCACAAAGACTTATGCCGTAAGTCGTAAGCTATAAGCCTAATCCTTCAGTCATAAGCCCTAAGTCTTAACCACTAAGCAAGAAGCCTAAGATCACAAAGCCCTAAGCAGAAAAGGCCATAACACTTAAGCCTAAGCCCTACGGTTTAAACCCTATGCCTTAAACTCAAAGGAAAAAGCTTTAAACACTAACCCTTATGCACTAATCCTAAAGCCATAAGGCCAAAGCCCTAATGCCAAAACCATAAGGCCAAAGCCCTAAGTGAAAGTCACTAAGCCCTAAGCCTTAGGCTCTAACCCTTAAGCCCTAAGCCTTAACCCCTAAGCCTTAACCCCGAAGCTTTATATAACACCCGACTTTTTCGAAGTACTGTAAGTCCTATCAATGTTAAATGATGAACAAAGTTATCTGATTTTCGAAAAGATAAGTTCTTTAAATGAGTTTAAGTCCATCTAATGAAATTAAGTAAATTACTTGATGGAACTATAGCAACAAAAATTACTCGATTTGAAGATTTCTAGAGAAAGTTATTAATTTTGGAAACTTACAATTGGTAATAACCACCAGGTTGAAGATCGATAACGAGGTAGTTTCAGTTTTCCAATTTATCATGTGACAAATGAGCTTAATTGACAAAGAAATCTTCTAAGAAATTGTAGAAGACATAAAAATGAGAATACTGATAGGTTAAACAACTCAATAGGAGTTGTGGTGAAAAAGTTATGAAATATTTAAGAGATTTAAGTTGACACCTCGTGCTTAGGTGCCACCTCGTGGTGACTCTTCACCTTCCACCTCAAGACAAAAGTTCAGCCTTCAGGTCATTATGCACGACAATCTCTCTCTCCTTTCTGAATTCTCTCGAGTGAAGAAAGGGCTTTAGGGTTTTAGTAGAAGAGGGTGAGATTAGAGTTAGAAGAAGTGTGATTTGACCCTCAACCTTTCGGAGTAAAGTTTTCTACTCTTCAATCCGGATCTTTTGAGGTAAGAATAATCCTAACCACGTCTCTAATGCTCACTTATGGGTTGAAATGAGTTATAATGGATGGAGTGGACGTTTTATTGTTTGAATGCATGAAATAGTCAAGGAAATTTCATGAATATACATGTTTTAGGGCATTCTGCCCGATTTTGGAAATAAGATTGGTACAAGACTTATAAGTTAAAATTTGGTCTCGACGTCTTCTAATGAATTGTAGCTAACAATCTAAGGTTGATATTAGTACTTTTAGCCTAGTGTAGCAAAAGTTGTGTATGTCGGAAATTGATGTAAAAACCGGGTATGCACAAAAGGGTCATGTCATACCCGATTTCAGAGATGTAGAATTTATGATGTCTTTAATTAAGCACCTGATCACGACGTCTTATAAGAAAATAGATTAGACATCTTAAGGATTAAATTGGTACCTTAAGTGTTTTTATCAGAGTTCTATAGCTCAGGTTATGGATGCTGCAAGTTTCTGGTAAAAAGGGGGTATTTCGGGTTTTGCTTATACTGTTTCATTTTGAAATTTTAAGGTATATAGCAAGCTCATTGGAACCTTAAGGACTCAGAATAGTGATCATAAGCTAAGGAGATCAAGTAATTAACTCATGCTTGTGAATGGCCCTTTGAGGGACTACATTACAAAGAGGTTGTTAGGTATTGTAAGTTAGACAAAACTTAAGATATATTGTATGCTGTTTTGGGGTGCATCACACCGTGCACCGACCCAATAATATGGGGTTGATTGGTGTATGTTTGCTATTGAATTGTGATTGCTAGTATGTACATATCACTTAAGTATCTTAAGAACGAAAAATAGTTAATAGAGGTCATGGACTTACCTTTGGTGACGAATGCGTTATGTTGATTGTTTTTATGTTAAGCATCTAAGTTATGCACGTATTAAGTTATGTCATCAAGCATTACATTCATGCATCATATTTTTCAAAACGATACGAAAATGTTTTGAGCATGTTTTCAAAATGTCACCCAACGGATGATGAGAGTGGTATGGGACACAATCTTCATCCATGCATGTTATAACGTAAAGATCAATTAAGCAAGAATGTTATGTATGTATGTAAATGGTTACGTGGACAGGCGGTGATGAGTTAGGCGTGACCTAAGACGTCTTCTCATCCCTTGAGATAGGCTGCCGACCTAAGGGCATCAAAAGTCTATTCTCTTTACCTAGAGTTGGATTAAAGGGGCAGGGTGCCGAGATAAGGGTGGTATGGGGCCTTATGTGCCTTCCTCTCTAGATCTTATTCCACTAACTCATGTAAATGAAAGTTAAGTTATAAAAGAAACGAAACGAAATGAATGTGCATTGATTTAAGACATGGCATGTGTATGTAGATCATGTAGGAAACATTTCATTTTACTTACTGAGCCTTAGGCTCATAGTTTAAGCTTTGTAATGTAGGTGAGGAAGATGAGATTGAGGGGAATGACTCTCCATGCTTGCTGTAGAGATAGCATGACGGATGGAGTACGTCCAGGCAAAAGTTGAGCTATCAGCGTGAAGACGACCGGTGGGCGGCTCATGTTTTTCTTATGTAATAGTTATGTACAAATGGAGTATATAGTTTTGAAAACTAGATTTTTTTTTATGTTCTTTGTAAACATATAATACTAAAAGTTTGGTTTTGTTAAAGTACTATATGATGTAAAATAATATATGTTTTGATATTGAAGAGCAAGTATGTAAATATTGTACGCTTCCGCTATGATTTTAAATTAATAATGTGGAACGAAATTTTAGAAAGAAAACTTTTTACATGATGTATTTTCTACGTAAGAAAAGTAAGGGTCGTATCACTTTAAGCTCTAAGACCTAAGCCGAAATAGACCCCAACCTTTGTCCCTAAGCCTTAAGCACTAAGCCAAAAGTCGTAAGCCCAAAGTCCTATGGCCAAAGCTCTAAGCTCTAAGCCTTAAGTCCTATAGCCTAAGCCAAAAGCCTAAAGCCTTAATCTCAAAGCACAATGCCATAATCTCAAAGCCCAAAGCCCTGACCTAAAGCTCTAAGCTCAAGCCTATGCCAAAAGCCCTAATTTATAAGCCCTAAGCCAAAGTCATAAGCCCTATGCCTAAAGCTTAAAACGATAAGTATAAAGCTCTTTGCCCTAAGTGGTAATCCATAAGCCATAAGAACTACACCCTAAGCCCTTAGTCTTTAGCTCAAATCCTTTGGTCCTAAGCTTCAAGCACTAAGCACTAAGCACTAAGCCTTAAGCATCAGGACCTAAGACTTAAGCCATAAGCATAAGCCTTAGGACTTAAGCCCTACACCTTAAGCCTAAAGCTCAAAGCCTAAAGCAATAAGCTCGAAGACTTTTGCCCTAAGCACTAAGCCTTAAGTCATAAGTCATAATTCTAAGTCTAAAGGCCAAAGCCCAAAATGCTAAGTCCGAATCTCTAAGCCCTAAGCCTTAAGCCTTAATTTAAGCCCTAAGCCCTATGCCCTAAGCCATAAGCTCTAAGCCCTAAACCCTAAGCCCAAAGCTCTAAGCCCAAAGTCTTTAGCCTTAAAACTTAAGCCCTAACCCAAAAGCCCTATATCCGTAGAATCCCAAGCCATAAGATGTAAGATCTAAGTACTAATCCCTAATCACTAAGCCTTAAGAAATAAGTAAAAAACGTCAGCCCAAACCCTAAAGCCCTAAGCTTAAAGTCCAAAGCCCAAATCCTAAAGCCTTATGACCTAAGCCCAATGCTGTAAGTTTAACCTAAAGACCAAAGTGCTAGGGCCTAAGCCTTAATCAGTAAGCCCAAATATAGAGAGAGGCCAGTGTAAGCAAGTTATTAGTGACACTAATTCAATGGGTTTTGGATGCATTAAGCTCTGAGCCTTGAGCCTTGAGCCCTAAGCCCTAAGCCATGTGCCCATGACCAAAGGGCAGTACTCCAAGGGCAAAGCTCAAATCTCTAAGGCCAATCCTTAAATCGCTAAGGCAAAAGCTCTAAGCCATAAGGCCTATGGCCTATTACCTAAGTTGTAAGCCCTAAGTTTCAAGCCTTAAACCCTAAGCCCTAAGCCCTAGGCCTTATGCTCTAAGCCCTAAGCCCTAGGCCTTACGCTCTAAACCCAAACCATAAGGCCAAAGCCCTCAATAATAAACTCTAAGCCCAAAGTCATAAAGCTAAAGCCATAAGTCCGAAGTTGAAGGCCTTTAGCCTTAAGCCCCAAGCAGTAAGCACTAAGCACTAATCCTTAAGCCATAACTCGTAGCCCTAAACCCTAAACCTTAAGTCCTAATAATAAAGCCAAAAGCCCCAAGAACTAAGCCCAAAGCGCAAAGTGCTAAACCTAAAGCCTTAAGGCCGAATCTTTATGCCCTAAAAGTGACGCACTAAGCCCTAAGACCTAACGTGTAAGCTTAAAGCCATCAGTCCTATGCCCTAATCATTAAGTCCTAATCGCAAAGCTTAAAGAACCCAACCCAATGCCAAAAACCCTAAGCCTTAATCCTGAAGTGCTAAGCCATAAGCCATGATCCTTAAGCTCTAAGCCCAAAGTTGTCGGCCCAAAACCCTAAGCCCAAAGCCAATGCCCAAAGCCCTAAGGCCAAAGCCAAAAGCCCTAAGTTCTAAGCCCTAAGCCTTGAGCTTAAAGTCGTGAGCCCAATGTCTTAAGCCCAATGCCTTTAGCCTAAAGCTCTAACCCCAGAGCCCTAAGCCCTAAGTCGCAAGCCCTAATCTTAAAGAAGTAAGTCCAAAGCTTTAAGCCTTAAGCCCTAAGGCCTAAGCCATAAGGCTTAAGGCCTTAGCACTAAGCCTCAAGCACTAAGCCCTATGACATACGTTGTAAGCCCTAAGCCCTATGACCTATGATAGCAAAGACCTTAGGTGTCATCCAAGAGCACTTTTACTGGCCACGGCTAAAATACGATGTCCAAAAGATTTTTAATAGATGTGTTACGTGTAAGCAAGCAAAGTTTAGAATCCAACCCAATAGCTTGCACATGCAACTACCCATCTCTAACGTTCTCTGGATAGATATTTTAAGGGATTTTGTATTAGGTTTGCCTCGAAGTAAGAGAGGTAGTGATTAATTTTTTTACTGTGGTGGATATATTTTCCAAAATGGCACATTTTATTTTGTGTCATAAATGTGATGATACAACCCATATTGCTGATTTTTTTCTTTCGAGAAATTGTTAGGATTCATTGGATGCTTAAGACCATAGTATCAAATAGAGATGCAAAGTTTTTAAAATATTTCTTGGAAATATTGTGGGGTAAATTAGGTCCCAAACTTTAATCCTCCACCACTTGTCACCCATAATCCGATGAACAAACAGAAGTTGTCGATAGGACCTTATCAACCTTACTACAATTGATCATAAGGACAAACATTAAGAGTTGGAAAGAGTGTTTACCACATGCTGAATTCGCTTATAATTACTCAGTTCATTCATCTACTAAGTTTTCACATTTTGAAATCGTGTATTTTTTTAATCCACTAACTCCTTTTGATTTATCTCTTTTACCTGTTTCTCAATGTGTTTGTTTAGATTGAAACAAGAAGGAAGTACTTGTTAAGAAGCTTAATTGGACTATATGGCAAAATATCGAGAAACAAACTAAACAATACATTAAACATGCTAACAAAGGATGAAAAAGTGTCACTTTTGAACTAGGAAATTGGGTGTGGTTGCATCTGCGCAAGGAACGATTTCCAACCAAAACAAAATTTGAAGTACTACCATGTGGAGATGGCCCCTTTAAAATTCTTGAGTGCATTAGTGATAGCGTTTACCTTTTGGATCTCCCAAGTAAGTATAATGTTAGCGTCACATATAACGTTTCTGATATATCTCCTTTTGATGCAGAAGATGATTTCAAGGCAAATCCTTTTAGAGGAGGAGGGAATTATTTGGACATCGCGAAGATCAAAGGGGAAGAACTAAATGCAATCAGCACAAGCATGGAAGGACCTATAACACGAGCTCGAGCAAAGAAGTTCAAATAAAAATTAAGCTTAAATGTCCAAGAAATTCTCAATCGTGACGACATTATTGTTTTAGACAATTTCAAATTTAAATGCATGACATTGTTTAAGTGCACAGAGAACAAGATGACATTATTATTGATAAGACTATCATGTACTTATCTTATGTATCATAATAAATTATTTATAATCTATGTTGCATGTCATAAGGGAAGTAGGTTAGAAAGTAGGTAAGAAAGTTATTGGGCAAGTAAATGAGAAAGTTGGTTAGGTTAGGAGAAGAGAAATTAGGTGAGGAATGAGTAATATAAATATGTATTAGATTTAGCATTTCAGATCAACTTGAGTTTTGAGAATCATATTGTGAGAGAACTTCTCCTGTTTAACATGTTGTTCAGTCTTTGATTGCAAGTCCAGTAGCGCCGTTTCTGACTTATCAAATGGAATCTCTTCGTTTGTAGTGTCTTTCCTATCAAACGGAATACATAACCGTAAGGCTTAGGCCCTAAACCGTAAGCCATAAGCCCTAACCCATAAGCCCTAAGCCGTAAGGCATAAGCCATAAGCCTTAAGCCCTAAGCCTAAGCCTAAGCCTTTAGTTTTATGCCCTAATTTCCAATTCATAAGCCATAATCAATAAATCCTAATTCCTAAGTAGTAAGCCCTAAGCCCTAAACCCTAAGCTTTAAGCCATAAGCCATAGCCTAATCCCTTAGCCCTAAGCCTAAGACTTACGCCTAAGCCTTAAGCCCTAAGCCTTAAGTTTTAAGCCCTGATCTCCATAAGCCATAATATTTAAGCCTAAAGCATTAAGTCCAAAGCCCTTAGCCCAAAACCTTAAGCCCAAAGTGCTGAGCCTATAGTTATGCCCCATGCCTTATGTCGTAAGCTCAACGCCGAATGCACAAATCCTAAATTCCAAAGCCTTTAGATTTGAGCCCATAGCCAAAAGGCTTAAGCTCTAAGCACAAATCCTAAATCGTAAAGCCCTAAGCCCTAAACTGAAAACCCTAAGCCCAAAGCCCTAAACCTAGACCTCTTAGACCTAAGCCCTACGTCATAACCTCTAGACAAAAGCCTAAATCCCAAATTCGTAATTCGTAACCGAGCATATCACGAACGTGCACTGGGCACCGCTCCACCCCTCCACCCACTGATATGCCTTTACAGCCACCTGGCCTACACGTGCCATGCATTGTTTCCTTGCACATAGAACATCCTGCATCACAGGGCCTTGGTGGCGTATGTTCATTACGTACTGATCGAGATGCGCGAATGTGTGGTGTCGACCAAACTCATACCTCACAAATCTCAAAGACCAAAGTCTTAAGCCCTAAGCTCTAACTTTTAAGACTTAAGGCAAAAGCCTTAAACCCTAAGCATTAAGCCCTAAGCTCCAAGCCCTAAGGAATATGCCGCAAGCCAAAAACCCTCGAGCCAATAACCTAAACCCAAAGCCCAAAGCCCTAAGACCTATGCCCTAAGCCCTAACCTCAAAGCCATAATCACTAAAACCTAAGCCCTAAGCCCAATTGTCTAAGATCTAAGACATCAGCTTAAGCCCTAAGACCCAAACCTTAAGACCAATGCCATAAACCTAGGGCCCAAAGTCCTAGGTCCTACGGCTTAAGCCTTCAGCGCTAAGTCCTACGTCCTATGCCCTACGCCCTAATCCCTAAGCACTTAACTCTGAGCCTGATTCTCTAAGCCTTTATCACTTATCCCCTAAACAGTAAGTCTCAATGCCCTAAGCCTATTCCCCAAGTTCATTAGCTATGTGCTCTAAGCCTAAAGATCAAAGCACAAACCCCAGAACACTAAGCTGAAAGCTCTAATACTTAATCCCTGAGCCCAAATTCTGAACTCGAATCCCTAAGGCTTAAATCCCAAGCTCAAAGTGCAAATCGCAAAGCTCTAAGATCAAAACACAAAGCGCAAAACCTAAATCCCTAAACTAAAAAATAGCCCTAAGTCTTAAGCCCTATGCCAAAAGACCTAAGGACAAAACCCTAAGCACTATAATGTAAAAAATAAGCCATAAGCCCTAAGCCATAAGCCTAAAGTCATAAGCTATATGCCCTATGCTATATGACCTAAGCAATAAGCCCTAAGCATTTAGCTCTAAGCACTAACTGCAAAGCCCGAAGCCTTAATCCCTAAACTTGAAGCCCAAATTCCAATCCCTAAGTCCTAAGCACTAAGACCTAAGCCCTAATCCATAAGCTCTTAATCCTAAGCCCTAAGCCCTTAAACCAAAGCCCACAGCCTAAAACCCTAAGCCTTAAGCCATAAGCCATAACCAATACGCGCAAAGCTTAAAACTCAAAGCCAATATACCCAAAGACTTAATCTTTAAATAGTAAGCCTTAAGCCATAAGTGAAAGCCATGAGTCGTAAGCCCTAGAGCGAAATCTCAAAGACCAAAGGACTAAGCCCTAGTCACTAAACCATTAGCCTTGGACACTAAATCCTAAGCCTTAAGCCTTAAGTTCTAAGCACTAAGATCAAACCCTAAGTAGTAAACCCTAAGAACTAAACCTTAAGCCTTAGGCCCTAAGCACTAAGCGTAAAGCCCAAAGCTCTACGCTCTAAGCCTTAAGTCTTATGCCCCAAGCCCTAAACTGTAATTTAAAAGCACAATGGTAAAAGCACAAAGCCCAAAGATAAAAGTCTTAAGCCTTAAACCCTAGCCCAATGCTTTAAGAAATAAACCTAAGGCCAAAGCCCTAATCTTAAAGCCGAAATTCCAACTCCCAAAGCAATGACCCTGAAGCTCAAAACACTAAACCTAAAGCTTTAAGCCCCAATGCCCAAGCCCTAAGCCCTATGCCCTATGCCCTATGCCCTAAGCCCTAAGCCCTAAGCCTAAGCCCTAAGCCCTAAGCCCTAAGCCCTAAGCCCTAAGCCCTAAGCCCTAAGCCCTAAGCCCTAAGCCATATGCCCTATGCCCTAAGCCCTAAGCCCGGCCTAAGCCCTAAGCCTTAAGCCTCAAGCCTTCAAGCACTAAGCCCTCAGCTCTAAGCCCTGAGCCCTAACCCTCAAGCCCTAAGCTCAAAGACCTAAGCTCTAAGCTCTAAGCCCTAAGCCCTAAGCACTAAGCACTAAGCACTAAGCCATAAGCACTAAGCCAATTGGGAAAAGCCATTAGCCGAAACCCCTAGGCCCAAAGCCATAAGTCCCAAGCTTTATAAGCACAAATCTCTAAGTTCAAAGTTCTAAGCCTTAAGACCTAAATCTTTTTGCCCTAAGTCAAAAGCTTTAAGCACAAATCTATAATCCCAAAGTTCTGATTACCTCCCTCGGATTGCATTGTTTTTCAATGACTCTTTGCTAAACTCCTTAGTGAGTCATATCTAAAGAGGAAGAACTGTACCCTCAATCGATTGGTGGGTCATATATCTGAGAAAGACCCGTCTCACTTGTTCAGCAACGCTTGACCAGAGAAATTGTTCATTGATCACTCAATGGACCTTCGTCCTGCTTTTGCCTCACGCGACATTCGTTCCATTTTTTACATTATCATGCTTCTTCCTTGTGGCCCTCGGTGTATCCACCCTATTGTTGAGGATAAAGAAGTCAATCATGACCTTCGTTTCTTCAAGATTCCAATCGTTTGACAACATACTCTACCATCAACTGAGCATGTCACGCGCATGCACCTGACCACCGCTTCGCCCTCACAGGCATTTGGCTTGCGCATTTTCTCCACATTTGCACCTTATGTGTTGTGCATCCCGCATCACTGCAACTTGGCCGTAGGCCTGAAAGTACATCACCGAAGCCCTAAGCCCCAAGTAGTAAGCCCTAAGTCTGAAGCCCTACGCCCTAAGCCCTTTGCCAAAGCCTGAGCACTAAACCCTGAGCCTTAATCCAAATTGTCGAAGTCCTTAGCCCTAACCCCAAACCCAAAACCCTAAGGCCAGTGCCATAAACCTATAGCCGAAAGCCCTTAGTCCTACGCCATAAGCCCTAAGCACTAAACCATAAGCCCAAAGCCCTAAGCTCAAATATAGAAGCCCAAACCACAAAGCCCAAAGCACGAAGACATAAGTCCAAAGTACTAAGCTAAAAGCCCTAAAGCAAAGCCTTAAGCCCAGACTCCTAAGCCCTATGTTTTAGGCAGTAAGCCATGTGGCCTAAGCCCAAAGCCATGTGGCCTAAGCCCAAAGCCATGTGCCCTAAGCCCTAAGACTTTTGCTCAAAACACAAAGCCCAAAGCACAAACCCCAAAGCCCTAAGCCATAAGCTCTAAGCCTCAAGTCCTAAGCCAAAAGCACTAAAGTCAAAGCTTTAAGGACAAAGCTCTAGCCCTAAGTCCTAAGCTCTAATCCCTAAGTCTTAAGTTGTAAGCCCTATGAACTATGCTCTATGGAAAAAGCCTAATTTTCTAAGTCCTAAATCCTAAGCCCTAAGCTCTAAGCCTTAACCTAAGCCCTAAGCTCCAAGCCAAAACAAACCCCAAGGGAAGTGCTTAAACCCAAAAATCCCTAAGCCCAAAGCCTTAAGCAGTAAACGATAAGCCATTAGCCCAATTTTATATGCCTTAATCCCTAACCACAAAAAACAAAGATACGTGCACAAACCCCAAAGTTTATGCCCTAAGCACTAAGTTTAAACCAAAACCCAAAGTCCTAAGCTAAAATGCCTAAGCTCTATGCCTTAAGCCCTGTGCTCTAAGCCCTAAGCCCTAATCTCTATGCTCAAAGTAAAAAGTCCAATGCACAAACCCCAGATCCCTAAGCCAAAACCTCTAAGTCTTAAGCCCTAACTCAAAGGCCTAAGCCAAAGCTCTCATCCAAAGCCCTAATCCAAAGCCCTAAAGCCAAAGCCCTAAGCCAAAGCCCAAATCTTTAAATTCAAATGACTATGTCAAAAACACAAAGCCCTACTCAATAAGCCCGGAGCCCTAAGCCTTAAGCCATAAGCTGTGAGCCCTAAGTCCTAAACTTTGAGCCCAAAGCACTAAGCACTAAGCACTAAGCCTGAAGCCTAAAGCACTAAGCATAAAGCCCTTAGCACAAAGCCCTTAGCACAAAGCCCTAAGCCCTAGCACCAAAGGATGAAGCCCTAAGCACTAAGCCATAAACCCTAAGCCAAAAGTCCTATGCCCCAAGCCCTAAACCTAAAGCCCCTACCCCTAAACCTAAAGCCATGAGCCCTAATCCTTAACCCTAAGCCCTATGACATAAGTCCAAAGTCCTAAGCTTAAACCAGAAAGCCATAAACCCAAAGCCTTAAGCTCTAAGCCCAATGCCATAAGCCCAAAGCTCTAGCCTTAAGCCTTAAACCATGAGGTCTAAGTCTCAGCCCTGAGCCCCAAGCGCAAAGTAGTAACCCCTAAGGTCACTACCCAAAGCGCAAAGCCCAAAATGCTATGCGATAAGCTCTGAGCCCTAAGATGTAAGATCTAAACCATACACTCTCAGAACTATGCTCTAATTCAAAAGCTATGCGGCATAACCCTAAGCCCAAAGCCCTAAAGTGCTAGCCCTAAGCCCTAAACAATAAGTTACAAGCCCTTAGCCATTAGCACAAAGCCCAAAGCCCAAAGTCTAAAGGCCAAAACCCAAAGCCCAAAGCCCAGAGCGCTAGGCCCAAAGCCCTAAGACCTAAGTTGTAAGCTATAAGCCTAAGCACTTAACCATAACCCTTAAGCCCTAAGCCTTGAGCTCAAAGCATAAAGCCTGAAGCATAAAGCCTAATGCATAAAGGCAAAAGTGCCAAGCCAAAATAGCCCAAAGCCTTAAGCCCAAAGCCCTAAGCCATAACCAGTTAGCCCAAAATTGTAAACAAAAGTCCTAAGGCCAAAGCTCTAAGCCCTAAGACCTAAGCCCTAAGCCTTTAGCTCTAAGCACTAACCCCAATGCTAAAATCGTAAAGCTCAAAGCCCTAAGTTGTAATCCTAAATATCTAAGCCCTAAATCCTAATCCTTAGGCCCTTAGCAAGAAGCCCTAAGCCAAAAGCCTTAACCCCAAAGCGCAAACCCAAAGTGCAAAGCCCAAACCGCTAATCTCGAACCCTAAGCCAAAAGCGCTAAACTCAAAGCCCAATACACAAAGCCCAAAGCACTACCGCCAAAGTCTAAAGCCCTAGGCCCTAAGGTTTAAGTCCAAAGTCGTAAGGCCTAAGTCTTAAGGCCTAAGGCTTAAAGCCTATGATCTAAGAACTAAGCCCTATGTCAGAAGTCCTATACCTTAAGCCCAAAGCTTCAACCCCTAGGTCCTAACCCTAAGCCCTAATTGTAAGCCCTAAGCATTGACCCTAACCTCTAAGTCTTAGGCCTTAAGCTAGAAGCCATAAGCCATAATCCTAAGCCTTAAGCTCTAATCTCTATGCCTTAAGCCATAGGCACTACACCAAAATCCTAAAGCGCAAAGCAATAAACACAAAGCCTTTTACCCTAAGCACTAAGCCCTAAGTTGTAATTTATAAGCCATAGGCCCTATATTGTAATTTATAAGCCATAAGCCCTATGTTGTAATTTATAAGCCTTTAGCCCTAAAGCCTAAGGCCCTAATCCCTAAGCCCTAATTCCCTAAGCACTAAGGCCTAAGGCCCAAGCCATAAATCGTAAGCCATAAGCACTATGCCATAAGCGGTAAGCCCAAGACCTTATCGCAAAGTCCAAGCCTAAAGCCCTCCTTACCCCCTAAGCCCAAAACCCTAAGGCCCTAAGCACAAAGTCATAAGTCGTAAGCCCTAAGCACTAATCCTGAAGCATTAAGCCTTAAGTCGTAAGCCCTAAGGACTTAGCCCAAAGCCCACTGCTCAAACTTGATTTCCCTTTAGCAAGTCATATCTTGCCAACCCTTAGCAATTCTTGATGGTTTTTACTTCCCTTCTAAGCTAGGCAAAGCTAGGCCTTGTTGTATCTCTTCACACAACATCTTGGTGGACACTCAGGTAAGGATGCAATCCACATAGCTCTTCTTCTATCCCATTTGATCTTGTTTTTCTCACCCCTCTTTAGTTACCCTAAGCCATAAGCACTAAGCCAAAAGCTTTAAGCCGACCTAAGACCTAAGCCCTAAGCCATAAGCCTGAAGCACTAAGACCTATGGTGTAGTTCTTAAGCCCTAAGCCATAAGCTATAAGACCTAACCACTAAGCCTTAAGCCTTAAGCCCTAATCACGAAGACCTAAGGATGGGAGACGTGGCCTTGAAAGGGCCAATAAGGTTTTGGATTTGAGGAAAAATCCTTATCTACAATGGGAGGATGACATTCTATGGATGGCCACAAAATATTTTTGGGAAATTCTTTCACCTGATTTGTTTTTTCATTTAAAAGCCATGATTTTCTTGAAGATATAAAAATAGGTTAAGTGCTTGGAAAAAGATGAACCAAAGAGGTGTGCTTAGTGCTAGAAAGGAAGGAACTTATCAACTTTCCATGAAACACTCAACCATTTTGAGTGGTGCCTCATCTAATACAAACTGCCATAAGCAATCCATCCACACAATGTAAGGCCCTTGGATAACTTTAAGGATGAGGCCACATGATGCCATGTGACTATGAAGTTGAAGAAAAGATACAATGTTCCTTTGGAGTAATTAAAGTGTAACACTTAGTTCTAAGTTTATTTTTCACAAAAACAATATATTGTTGTTTGAATTTTTTGCGTTGCCATGTTTGGGTCCCAACATGGCTGTCTTTTAGTAGAGAGGAGACAAAATATGAAAATACTATGAGAAATGTAGCCAACTTTTTAAGCTTTCTTGGGAGGGTTAGAACGTCAAAATTTGACAACGCTTGCTCAGTCATCTTCAAGATTTACAGAGAGGTCAGTGACAACTTTCTGTATCGAGGATCGTCCTGTTGGACTTCCTTAATTCTCTCTAGGAAGATAGGTTTGATCGTTAGAGACATGAGCGTGGAAGTTAGATCTTCACCATTCCAAGCTCAAATCTTTCAACCTCCTTTCATAGTTGCACCAGCATGGTTGACGATTTTCTACTAAGGGCGTTGTCAACCACATTCGCCTTTTTGGGGTGGTACTTGATCTCAAAATCATAGTCTTTCACAAATTCAAGCCACCTCTTTTGTCTCATATTCAGTTCTTTCTGGGAGAATAAATACTTTAAGCTTTTATGGTCGGACAAGATCTCCCACGTTTGACCATATAAATAATGTCTCAACACCTTTAAAGCAAAAACTATCGCCCTCCAAATCGTGCATAGGATAGTTTTGCTCGTAACTCTTCAGTTGCCTTGAGGCTAGGAAATCACCTTTCCATCCTGCAGCAAGACGCAGCAAAATCCAACTTTGGATGCGTCACAATATATGCTATATTTTCCTTCTTTGGTCGGAAGATTCAATATTGGTGCCGATGTCAATCTTTGCTTCAGCTCTTGAAAGTTGTTCTTGCATTCATCGGGCCACCAAAACTTTACATTTTTCTTTGTTAACCGGGTCAAGGGGATTGCTACTTTAGAGAATCTTTCAATAAATCTTCTAATTTTTGTATCCATTCCTCAGCCACAGTTGGATTGGCCGATTGCCCATTGAAACTTGGTGGATGAAGACGATCGAATCTTTCACAGCTTAGTTTGCTGTGATTGGCGATCGAATCACCTTCACCTCATTGACTTTCACTTATTTGGTATTCTTCCAAATATTGGGATTGGAGATCCACTAAGTTCACCAATCTATTGACTATACTTTCATTAGCTTGCATTGTTAAGTAGTCTATAGAATCGGTTTTAAAACCCAGTGGGCTCTGATAGAATGTCTGTAACACCCAGTAAAACTTTACTTAAAAATGATTGCAGTAAAATTTTTCTCTCTTTAAAAATATTCCTCTTGAATTCTTTTTCGTGAAAACAAAGCTAAAGACTTTAATTAGAAATCATAGTATACCCGACATTTACTTGAAATAAGACATTGTTAATCAAAATATCCATCAAATATAATACGGCGAAGCTCACATAAAATATAGTTTAATCAAAACGTGTAATATACATAATAAACATCTTTACACAACATCACATCGTATGACGTTTTTGAAAAATATGCACATTCATTTCATTTCTTATCGTTGTCTTGACTTAACTTGACAGGTGCAGGCGTCACATCGTATGAAGATGAACAGACACCATATGGCCTCCATGAGGCAGCCAATTCCACCTTCTCCCATAACTTGATCTTGAATTTATGTACATTTATCCATTGGATGATGAATGTGTCCCATACAACCTTCATCATCTGTTGGGTGACATTTTAAAAACATGCATAAGAAAACATTTTCGTATTTTTCATAAAACATGATGCATGAACATGATTCACACATGTGCATGACATGATATTATAATTTAACTACTAGCAACATAATGTATCAAACATCTCTCAAGTCAAACGTAATAAACATTCCTAGTATACTTGACTTAACTTAACTCTTGACTTATGACAATACATAAACATCAAACAATGTCAATCAAGCATCAATCAAACCCAAAGCACTTGGGTCAGTGTACAGTACAATACACCCCAACAAAATATTATTAATAAAATTATCATAAAAACAAACAACTCTGAAGACATTCTTACTTAATGGATATCTAAGTAATCAAACACATCATCCTTATGTCCTATCATTTGTGATGTAGAAATATAGTTTACTCACTTGGATTCCTTAGCTTTAGCTTGGTATTGTAAATCCTTAATGATCCAATGAGCTTGCTTATATACCTTAACATCATAAAATAAAACAATTTAAGCCAAACTCGGAATACCCTTTTCACCAGAAACTTGTGGCATCCATAACTTTACCGACATCACTCTGATCAAAACACTTAAGGTACCAATTTCAACCTTAAAGTATTGTTTATACTTCATTATAGTACATCATGACCAATTTTGTAACGACCCGATTCCTGAGCCGTCGCTTACTTGCTTCTCTTACTCACTTACTTACATTACTGACGACCCAAGAACCGGCCCGTTACTGGGTTCTTACTTACTTACATTGGTGGAACACGTGTTACTTTAACTTCAAAAAAACTATCTTTAGTTTATAAAATAGTTTACAAGGAAAACCGTCGAATTGAAAAACATACATTTCTTTGTAAATAACAATTTGAATTCCACCCTTTTAGTAAAGTACATAAGCATTTAATAATTTAAAACTACAACAGAAGAAAATTAGTTCAACGTAAGATACATTCATTTTAAAAACCTTTGTAATCCATCACTCAAAAATAAGTATATACATTTTAATTACATCTTCAAAGCATTCAAAACATTTTATATTAAGACTGTGTGTGTCATGCGTCACTCCCCGTCGATCATCACTCAATAAACTGTATCATTTGGACACTCCTCTGCTCTAACTCCTTGGTCAATCACTTGCACCCATTCTTCCATTACATTCCCTACATTACAAAGCCTAAATTATGAGCCTAAAGCTCAGTAAGTAGCATAACTATAAAAATGCAATGCATGAGTATGCTATGTTGTTGATAAAACAATGCACAATTCATTCACGTTTCTTCGGATACATATCTTCTTTATCTTTGGAAATATTACAGGATCTCAAGAACACTGCCCTCCACCTACTTCAACTTCTATTGGGCCCACTTAGTTACTACCTAGAGTGTTCAGGCCTGTAATAACCATTTACTTTACTTTTCTGATGTTCAAGTTCTTAATTCATCGGAGATGAAACATAATTAGTGTCCCATACCATAAATCATATCTCGTTTACCTCCAACTACGTTGTAAAAAAATGCATGAAATCATTTCGTTGACATTTTGTAAAACTATGATGCATGACTATGTGACTATGAAACATTACTTAAATCACATCAAACATAATATGAAAACAAGCATGCAACACACATCAAACGTACATCCTAATCTTTGCAATGCAGTCCCACTTAAGGGCCAAACAATCTTAATACTAACTTACCTTCGTAGCTAGATTGAGTTGATCCACTTGAGTCCCCTTTTTAATCCAATCGACTACCTAAACCTACAGATCATTTAAGGATGAGAAATCGGGTAACATGACTTGTTTTATGGCATAAAATCACAACTTACTATTCCAACTTTGAACAACTATAACTTCCTCTATATTGATCCATTCGTGATGCTACGAGCGTCAAATTATTCCTTAAAGAGTCTACTATAACTTCTTAAAAGACACCAAATTCACAAAACTAACGTAGCATAAAGATCAATGTTGACATAATAGTGAGCATGCATCTCTGGAAATCAAGGACCGGTCGACCCAACCTATAAGGGGTTGACCCATGCTGACAAAACAGAGAGCATGCGTTTTTAAATCGAGAACAAGTCGACCTAACCTATTAGGGGTCGATTGCAGCTCTCCCCAGTTTCTGTCTACCAACTTGCAACATCCATAACTTTGTCTAATAAGTTCCACGTTGAGTGATTCAAATGGCTATAGATCACTCTAAGAGTCTACTTTAGCTCTTAAAAAGGACATAAACTCAAATTCGTGCTACAATTTAACTGAATCTCAAAAACCCTAACCTTGCACACAATCAACTGATTTTCTAACAATCTACATGAAATCTTTCATTTTTATCCATCAATTCAACCACTACCATCATGTTACCCTTACTGAACCTAAAAAAACTTAGAGCATAGAAAAATTACCTTGAACTTCAGCTTCCACAAAAACTTCAGAGTTTTCCACTTCACCTTTCTCGAGATAACTCACTTTCTTACTCTTTTCTCTCACAATATCTCTTTTCTTTCTCAATCTCAATCTCCCCTTGATCAAGATATGAGAACTCAGAGGAAAATAGAGAGAATAAATCATGCTGGAAGTGAAATGGCAGACAATGCCTTCTTATCTCCTTAATTAAACAAAAATCAATGTTTCTCTCACGTCCACCCATCAGATTTCTCCAAGTTTTTTGTTGAAAGAGAATAAAACGGTGAGAATGTGTCGACCGCTCGACCGTTGTTTCGAACGAAGGAATTCACAAGAGTCATTTGTGTCGACCGTTTGATCCTGTGGTCGACCGAAAGTATTCCAAAGGGTTCTATTGTGTCGACCCCTCCTCTATCCTGGGGTCGACCGAAAGTATTCTAAAGGGTTGTATTGTGTCGACCCCTCTTCGATCCTGAGGTCGACCAAAAGTATTTCAAAGGGTTATATTGTGTCGACCCCTCTTCGATTCTGAGGTCGACCGAAAGTATTCCTAAACACTTAGAAGATTTTCTAACCTTTTCGAATAACATCATTACTTATACCCCCTTAAACATTATTTTCTTCATCACCTTCAACCTACTAAATTGCTAACATCAACAATACTTTAATTCTTCAATATTTACCCAACATTCATAAAACAAATCTTAAACACTTTCATCCTAAAGTCACAAAATTCTAAAATAAAAATGAGGGTTATTATATTCTACCCTCCTTAATACAATTTTGTCCTCAAATTTAGACCTCAAACATCTCTGGATAGTTTTATTTTATTTCTTGTTCTCTTTACCAGGTAGCTTCCTCCCCGTTATGATTTTGCGATAGAACTTTCACCAATGGAATTTGCTTGTTCCGAAACACCTTCATCTTCGTATCCAGTATCCTTACTAGCTGCTCCTCATAACTCATAGTTGGCTCTACTTCTATCTGTTCTGCTTCCACCACTTGGGATTGATCACGAATGCATTTCCTTAACATTGATACATGAAACACATTGTGGACTCCTGCCAAGTTTTCTAGTAATTGCAACATATAAGCCATGGTTCCCTCTCTCTTCAAAATATTAAATGGTCCAATAAATCTCGGTGCCAATTTTCCTTTCTGCCCAAACCTTATCATGCCTTTGAATGGCGAAACTTTCAAAAACACTTCATCTCCCTCCTTAAATTCTAGTGCTCTTCGTCGTCGATCCGCATAGCTTTTCTGGTGATCTTGAGCAGCTTTCATTCTTTGTTGTATGGTTTTCACCTGTTCCACCATTTGTTGTATCATTTCGGGTCCATATATTTTAATTTCTCTGACATCATTCCAAAATAATGGAGATCTACATTTCCTTCCATACAATGCTTCGAATGGAGCCATACTAATAGACGATTGATAACTGTTGTTATACGAGAATTTCACTAGTAGTAACAACATGCTCCATGACTTCTGAAAATCCATAACACATGCATGCAACATATCCTCAAGGATTTGAATAGTCCTCTCAGTCTGCCCATCAGTTTGAGAATGAAATGTCGTGCTAAATGCCAACTCTGTTCCCATAGCTTTGTTCAAACTCTTCCAAAATCTTGAAGTAAACTTTGGATCTCTATCAGATACAATAGAAACTGGAACTCCATGTAATCTTATAATTTCCTGCAAATATAACTCAACATACTTTTCCACAGAAAATTTCGTTCTTACATGAATAAAATGAGCAGATTTTGTCAAACGATCAATAATTACCCAAATGTTGTCATGACCTTTAATCGTTGTAGGCAATCCGACTACAAAATCCATAGAAACATGGTCCCATTTGCATTCCAGAATCACCAATGACTTAAGCATTCCTGCAAGTCTCTGATGTTCTGCTTTTACCTGTTGGCATACAACACCTGATCCAATATGTTTCACGATATCCTTTTTCATTCCCGGCCACCAAAAACACTGTTTCAAATCCTGATACATCTTTGTATTTCCTAGGTGAACCGAAAATTTTGAAGAGTGAGCTTCTCTCAATATCTCATTCCTCAATTCTCTGTTACGTGGAACATACCATCGATTACGGAATTTAAGTATCCCCTCCTTTGAACACTGAAATTCAAAAGAATTAGGCATCTACCCTTCCATAAACTGCATATACCTCAAATCCTCCTTTTGAGCTTCCCCAATTTGGTCCAACAAATCTGGTCTCATAGTTAAAGTAGCTAACTACACTGTTAGATCTGATATAACTTCAATGTCTGCCCTTTCCAGCTCATTACAAACTTCTTCTGAAATTCCCATCATCTCTAATTGCACTGCTACTGACTTCCTGCTCAGTGCGTCAGCTACCCCATTAGCCTTTCCTGGATGATATTTAATCTCAAAATCGTAATCTTTAACAAATTCCAGCCATCACCGCTATCTTAAATTCAGCTCTTTTTGTGTAAAAAGATACTTGATACTCTTATGGTCCGTGAATATCTCACAATGACGTCCATATAAGTAATGTCTCCAGATCTTTAAGGCAAAGACTACTGCTGCCAACTCTAGATCATGGGTAGGATAGTTCTTTCATAATCTTTCAATTGTCGCGATGCATAAGCAATTACTTTACCTTCTTGCATCAACACACATCCTAAACCCATCAACGACGCATCACAAAATATACTAAATTCTTCATCTTCCAATGGAAGTATTAGCACTGCTGCTGAGGTTAACTTGTCCTTCAATAGTTGAAAACTCTTTTCACAATCCTCTGACCACCAGAACTTCATATTTTTCCTTGTTAATCGCATCAAAGGCGTAGCAATCTTATAAAATCCTTTAATAAATCTTCTATAGTATCCTGCTAAACCAAGAAAACTTTGCACTTCAGTTACATTCTTTGGTTGTGGCCATTCACGAACAGCTTGCACCTTTACACGAACAGCTTGCACCTTTACTGGATCAACGGATACACCTTCTTTAGAAATCACGTGACCCATAAAATTCACCCGATATAACCAAAATTTGCATTTAGAGAATTTGGCATATAACTGATGTTGCTTCAATATACTTAAGACCATCCTTAAATGCTCCCTATATTCCTCTTCTGACATAGAATACACCAGAATATCATCGATGAACACGATGACAGATTTATCGAGATACTCATGGAATATTCTATTCATAAGATCCATAAACGTCACTGGAGCATTTGTCAAACCAAACGACATTACTAGGAACTCGTAGTGTCCATATCGGGTTCTGAATGAAGTCTTTGGAATATCTTCCTCCTTTACTCTTAACTGATAATATCCTGACGGCAAGTCAATCTTGGAAAATACCCGTGTACCCTGCAATTGATCAAACATATCATCAATCCTAGGCAACAAATACTTATTCTTCACTGTTAATTTGTTTAATTCAAGATAGTCAATGCACATCTTTAGGGTTCTGTCCTTCTTCTTTACAAAAAAAACAGGGGCTCCCTAGAGGGAGAAACTAGGGCGTATAAAACCCTTGCTCAACAACTCCTCTAACTGCCCCTTCAACTCCTTCATTTCTTTGGAGCCATTCGATACAGATTCTTTGATACTGGTTCCGCTCCGGGGTACAGATCTACCACGAATTCAAATTCTCGATTGGGAGGTAGTCCCGGTAGATCATCCAAAAAAACTTCTGAAAACTCTTGAGATACTGGAATCTCCTGCAATTTAGATCATATTTCTTACGATAATCTATAATACTTGCAAGAAATCCCATACAGCCACCCTTTAGTAATCTCCAAGGCCGTAGTGCCGATACAATCGGTAATTTCCTTTTATTCCTTGTCGCTTGAAAATAAAAGGCATCTGACGTGAGAGGTTGAAAACTGACTATTCTAGTTCTGCAATTTATGGTTGCAAAGTGTCGAAACAGCCAGTCCATCCCCAAAATAATTTCATATACATTCATCTTCATTATAATGAACTCAACGTCCAATCTACGATCATTGATTCACAATCTAAAATTACTCTATCTAACAGTAGACGGTCACCTGAAGGTAGCATCACTTCATACAGCTGCTCTGCCACCTCAGGTATCCAGTTCAACTTCTTAGAAAACTCTTCAGACATAAATGAATGTGTAGCTCCTGAATCTATCAATGAAAAGGCACTAATTCCATCTATTAATAATGTACCTGCCACCACGGCCGGATGGTCTGCTTCCTCAGCATCAATCATTGCAAAAACACGACCGGCTATCCTCTTCTGTTCTTGTTTGTTTGGAGGTGCCTTCGGACAATCACGCGCCATATGTCCCATCTCTTTACATCTGAAACAGCGTCCAGATCCAGCCATACATTATCGTGCATGCTTCCTATTGCACTTTGTGCATTCCAATATTGGCCCCAAAATTTTAGCTTGCCTTCCTTTTCCCCACTCGTTCGAATTTTCACTTGCCCTTCTCATCCCACCCACCGGTTCTCATTGTTTACTCGGTTGCGGTTGGACTTCTCGAAAGAACCATTTTTGGGACATTCCCGGTTGTTGTTTCACCAACTTTGATTCTGCTTCCTCAAGGTCTAGAGACTTGGAAACAACCTTCAAATATTGAGCATCCTCTGATCCCCAAGTCTTTATTCCTTTATAAATTTCTGGTTTCAATCCTTGCACAAACTGCTCAACTTTATCTTCATTGGTTGCCACCAGCTGTGAAGCAAACCTTGATAGGCCTTCAAACTTTTGCACATATTCAGCTACTGATCCCCACTGCTTCAGTTGCATAAAATCCATTTTCATTTTATTCTGATCGGCTCTACTAAAATACTTGTCATAGAAAATTTTCTTGAATTGAGCCCATGGTAGTTCTTGCACATTGGTAGTCACCTCAACGGTATCCCACCAATTCCTTGCATCCCTAGTCAGCAAGAAGGTTGCACAATTAACTTTTTCTTCTTCTTCAATCTTAGCATATTGAAATATCTTCTCCAAAGAACGAATCCACTCTTCAGCTAACACAGGATCTGTGGACTGTCCATAAAATGACGGAGGATTCATTTTCCCAAATCTCTCACAACTCAGCACTCCAGCATTATGGTTTCGTCCATTTCCTTGCTCTTCTCGATTCATCATTCGCTCCAATTGTTGAAACTGACGGTTAACCAACTCCGACAATTGGTTAATAGCAGCCTCACTAGTTCCCTCCTCTGGAATATTTCTTCTTCTTCTCCTCATAGTCCTTCAATCACCATATCACATCATTAGTATTCAAATAATAATAGTTATTGAGTTGTCTAAAGAACCGACTTAACCCGGTGCACTCACTCTTTCATTCCCTTATTGTGTGTGTTTTGCTCTGATACCATAATTGTAACGACCCGATTCCCGAGCCGTCACTTACTTGCTTCTCTTACTCACTTACTTACATTACTGACGACCCAAGAACCGGCCCGTTACTGGGTTCTTACTTACTTACATTGGTGGAACACGTGTTACTTTAACTTCAAAAAAACTATCTTTAGTTTATAAAATAGTTTACAAGGAAAACCGTCGAATTGAAAAACATACATTTCTTCGTAAATAACAATTTGAATTCCACCTTTTTAGTAAAGTACATAAGCATTTAATAATTTAGAATTACAGCGGAAGAAAATTAGTTCAACGTAAGATACATTCATTTTCAAAACCTTTGTAATCCATCACTCAAAAATAAGTATATACATTTTAATTACATCTTCAAAACATTCAAAACATTTTACATTAAGACTGTGTGTGTCATGCGTCACTCCCCGTCGATCATCACTCAATAAACTGTATAATTTGGACACTCCTCTGCTCTAACTCCTTGGTCAGTCACTTGCACTCATTCTTCCATTACATTCCCTACATTGCAAAGCCTAAACTATGAGCCTAAAGCTCAGTAAGTAACATAACTATAAAAATGCAATGCATGAGTATGCTATGTTGTTGATAAAACAATGCACAATTCATTCACATTTCTTAGGATACATATCTTCTTTATCTTTTGAAATATTACAGCTACTTCAACTTCTACTGGGCCCACTTACTTACTAAGAGTTTAGAGTAAGAGAGTGACACCGGTTTGGTAACGCGATTCAGCCAACCTTGCCTACGTCCGAGCTTCAAGGTACCTCCTTGAAGATCTTTCCTGCTCAAACCTGGAGCTACGCTCTGATTGACTTATGGGTGTCAACCAAACCTTTTGACTCTTTTCTTGAAGGAGCGTCACGATGTACAATGGGACTCCTCCCCGTTGGGCCGAGAGTTTTACGCTAACTTAGTTATTTATTTTGTAGGAAACATAACCTCGGAGTCACCAACGGAAGACGACCAAGAAAGGCCCAAGACGTCCATCACATGGCTGGACGCGAACGTGACCGAACACGCCGGGCCGGACATGGCGGCTCATGACGCGGAGCGCGCGACCTTGACTGCACACGCCGCGGCCTTGACCGCATACACCGGGTCGGATATGCCGGCCCATGCCGCGGGACACACGACCTTGACCGCACACACCAGGACGACGACCGCGACGTTCACCTTGACCGCACACGCCGGGCCGGACTTGACGGCCCATGACGCCGGACACAAGACCACGGCGCTCACCATCGACGGATCAACCGGGCCACGTGACGCGGCCCATGCCGAGACCCATTAGGGTCTCGGCCATCTTCAATAAGTGACCGAGCGCCACATTTCCTTTCAGCACTTAGAGACTTAGAGAATTAAGAGGATCAACTAGACATCAAGTGGACGGACTTTGAGCCCAAGACCTGACACTCTCGGGGTTAATAGGTGTTGGGATAAAAGGGGAAAAATGGAAAGACAAGGTAATCTGCCGGGAGAACAAGAATGGCTTGCAGAAACAGGGGAGTGAACACACTAGACCTCCAAATGCATACGGGCCCTTGGGCTTGATGTGCCACGAGACTCGGGCCCATCGGACCGAGAGTTTTATACTAACTTGGTTGCTCGTTTTGTAGGGAACATTATCATGGAGAAACCCCCGGAGCTTGATCAAGACCGACCGAGAACGTGCATCACATGGCACCCTGAGCCGGACGCCGAGGACCGCACCAAGAACGCCCATATAAGGCCAACAGCTCGCGCCGAGGTCGCCCACATTGGGCCGACCGCGGCACGCGAAGACACGGAGCACGGGCCAGCCGACACGGCCCGCGCCGAGTCCCATTAAGGGGCTCGGCCCAATTCAATAAGTGGCCGAGCGCCACATTTTCTTTCAGCAATTAGAGACCTAGAAGAGTAAGAAGAGCAAGCCCAAGTCATGGAAAGACAAAGTTTAAAGCCCGCGATCCAACATGGCCGAAGCCCAAGCAACAAGGAAGAAGCCCACGGACACTTAGCATTTTCGGCCGTGCCAAAATCTTCTGGAAGGAGCCATTTAGTGGGAAAATATCAACTAGAGAGATAAGGGAAGATTCGCACACGGAAAATCCCATGAAACTCGGTGATCCCGATCACATCGGGAAAATCCCGAGAATCACGGGATTTCCTTCTAGCGCGCGCCCGGCAGCGCACACCAGCGCACCCGACAGCGCCCACCCGCGCGCTCACCCGACCACGACCCGGCCGCGCTATCTTCAACGCTGACACACTCCTTGAGCATCCGGATCCATCTGCCTACCGACCACGATGACGCGCGCGCCCGAGCACCTGACTACGAGAATGCGCGCGCCCGAGCACCCGGACCCGGCTACAACCATCGGCACGCAATCCCGCGAATCTCGCGCCACATCACCGATCCGCGCCTTCAAGATCCTCCACCGATCCGCGCCTTCACGATCCGAGACGTCCAACTTGATCGACGGCTTACGATTCTTACTTAGTAATTTCCTTTTATGTTTTTGTCTATTTAAGAGGCACTTAGCCTCTATGAAACTTAGTGAATTTTTATCAATACAAGTGCTTCAAGCCTTTTTGATAATTCCCTCAAATCGTCGATCCTTCTCCGGTGCGTCACATCCGGCCAAGTCTTCGACAACCCTCGTCCGTGAACGGTGAGTCATATCCGAGCACGAACTAGGTCTACCTTTCTAAACACTTAGATTGCTTAAGTGTTTAGATCGACCACACCACACTCTCCTAAATTCCATCCTGTTTTCCCGAGCCATCAATCTCCGCCACCACCGATTCCGGTACATCCACTACCCTCCAAACCACCTCCGTTTTTATCCGAGCCATTCCATTATTCTCACCTTCAATCCACCTTATGTCCATCCCACTAGACTTCCGCACCACAACTCTACAAATCGCCCGATTATATTTTCCGACCGCCGTACGCATCACCTTCTCCGGGTCACGCGCACGGCCATCTTCCGATCACGGTGCGCCGCTCATCGATTGACGGTACATCAGGGCTAAGATTTGGAGGACTTAAACTTTAAGGAGTGGGCTAACTTTGGCCAAATTTTCAGAGTGAGATCACGTGGAGAACTTAACATGGCACGGGGTGAATTTCTGGTGCACAAACAGACAAAACTGTTTTGGGCAGTACAGAAGGTATGGAAAGATCTCTGTACAACTTTTGATGTAGGTAATCTGGGAAGCCAAAAATTGACAGAGAATAACTTCAATGAAAGGGGAAGAGAATGGTGGGTTTTCGGAGGCAAAATCACAACTGGATTACAAATTATGAAAATTTGAAATCAGGTCGACAGAATGGGCTTGAATTGATTAATCCACTAGAAAGGTGGAGAAAGGAACGTGCACAACTTCGAATTGAAGAAATCTGGGAGTGACATGTAAAAACAAATATTTCTAGATGTGAATGAGGAACTCACAGCCAAAATTTTAGGACATTAGCACACGAAAAAACAGAAGTTTGCACGGAGTGGACTTTTGATGCACAAATCCACTCGGTAAGGAAACCACAACAACAATAAACACCAAACAGCAAAAGATCCGAAAACAAATGGGATGGAGTGAGGGCTATGGGACTTCCAAGCTTGCCTTAATCCTAATCAAGTGAGGAGGAAGGTTGGAACAAAGGCTTAGTGATCCTAGCTAAATCACCAACACCAAGACAAACCAAAACAAGGATATTACTCACCTTGGATGAAATGTCGTGAGAAAGGAAAGGGGGTTTGAGAGCTTCAAGCTTCCAAAGTTTTATCCAATTCTTTTTCTATCTTCCAAAATGCTGAGAAAGGGAGGTTAAAACCCCCCCTTTCCACGAGCTACAAAGGGTGGCATAATGGCCTCCTACAAACCTAAGCAAATCATCAAAAGAGGGATGGCAAGTGGGGGCCACAAAGACATCTCCACCAAAAGAGAGGCATGGGCAGCAAAAACGTGGTTGCAACCCATCCTAATACAACTTAACCTCCCACTTGCACCCACTACACTAAACAACAAACATCAAAGAAATAAACAACACATTCTTGCATGGTTTTCACGTGAAAAAACCAAAAACCTAATAGATGGGCCAAACCAATGATGGAATGTCCATAATCAAATGGACTTGAACACTTGTATCTTTTGGGCTAATGGTTGGGCACTTCCATGGGCTGCTAGTTGCTGCTCCCATGAAGGACAAAGATGAAATTCAGCCTTCCTTTCCGTTGGGGCCAAACATGGCCATGGATCAGCCACCATGGGTTGGATGCTCTTGGCCATCTTCTAGAGGCCTCTGTAATGGCGATCGTTGGCTGGGCAGTTGTTGTCTAAATTTTATAATCTGCCCTATGCTGGAAACCTTAAGATGTGGGCCACATTTTTGTAGAAGCACGTTTGTCCAAAAACGGTCCGGAAGGGGTTCAAAACAGCCGCACAAGCCTCGGAGGTCATCCTGGGCCGAAACCAAAAGTGGTGCTATCATCACCTAGGTGGTTTGGATCACCCTTCCATGTTGGCACCTACAAAATTAGCACATTTGTTAGACAAAATATTGACTCGGCCTTGGCTTAGAAACCCGAGACCAAGTCCATGGTGCTAGAGCCTTCCGCTTCTAGATGTGCTAATCCGTGGCACATCAAGACCCAGCCAAGGCCGAGGCCCATGCAACGCTCAAAGAAGCCCACGGCATCCTTCAACTTTGCCCGTGTCAAATCTTTATGGAAGAAGGCCCTTAGCTGGAAAATAACAACCAAGAGGATTTGAGGGGATTCGCACGCACAAAATCCCACAAATCTCAGAGATACGTATCACGGCTGAGCGCACCCGCCAGCACGCCCGGTAGCGCAGCGGGCCCGTCAGCGCACCCACGACGCAGCCAACCCAAACCACGACGCACCTCCGAAGATCTTCGTGCCAAATCATCCTAGACGTCCAATTCATCCGATGGCTTGAGATTAGTAGTTCTCTAGATTTACGTTTTCATTTTTATCTATTTAAAGCACACTAGACTTTCTTGTTTACTTAGCGAATTTTTATCAATACAAGTGCTTTGAGCCTTTTTGATAATTCTCTCAAACGACGTTACTTCTCCGGTGAGTCATATCCGGCCAAGCTTCCGTCAACCCTTGTCGTAGCCTCGGTGTGTCATATCCGAGTCTTCTTCAAGGTCTACCGATTTGGATCCTTTGATTGCTCAAGTGTCCAAATCGTCCAACTCCATCTTCATCATCCGATTCATCCATAATCCGCACCATCCCCGAGCCATCATCAACCTTCCCGATCATCCGATCCTAACCACCGTGCCATATCATATTTTTCACCTTCTAGCTTCCGCAAAACCCCACATTACCGACCATTCCAATCACCATTCACCAAACGCCCGAGCCAATCTAGCTCGCGCGTACGCCCACTGTTCCCGACGTGCAAATCACCCCGTCGTTGCACATCAATTGGTATCAGAGCAAAAGTTCCTATTTTGCTGCCTCGAGTCTAGATTTTTACACGTAAAAATCAAAACTTGCTCATGAATACTCAAAGCGGAGCCGTTCACAGACCCGCCCGCGACAACACCACCACGAGCGAACAAACGCTACATTCCGGGTCACCCGAGCACAACCCTAGCATCCATGAACATGTGGCGGATCAAACTCATCAAATGAACGAACGATTAGCAGCGAATGAAAGAATGATGCAAGCCGTCTTACAAAGGTTGGACGCCTTGACCAACCAACAAGTGCCGCCACCGCCCGCACCACGACCGATCTGAAGACCGGGTGCCGGAAATCGCCGAGCCAATCGGCATGACTCGGACGAATCCGACGACGGATTTTATGAAGACCATCATATGGACCGAGAGGATGAACGAAGACTCCCAAAGGTAAATATCCCATCCTTTAGTGGTACCGCAAACAGAGATATATATCTTGAGTGGGTTGAAAAAGTAGATGCAATTTTCAACCTTTATGACTATTCCGAAAAGCTCAAGGTTCAACTAGCCACGTTAGAATTCACGGGATACGCCGTTCTTTGGTGGAATTGCCATCGTGCTCAACTTCGGAAAGATAGACAACCCGAAGTTATAACGTGGGACACTTTGAAGGCCCACATGCGCACACGGTTTTTGCCTAATTATTATAGGCAAGAATTATTTTTGAAACTTCAAGGGTTAAAGCAAGGGGGAAGATCGGTCGAAGAATATCTCACCGAATTCGAAACCATCCGAATTCGATGTGAGTTAGATGAGCCGCAAGAGCATCTCATAGCTCGGTTCATTAGGGGGCTTCAACGTGACATTAGAGATGTTGTGGAATTACATCCCCATGATTCCTTTGACACACTTATTCAAATGACACAACGAGTTGACACACTCGGGGTAGGAGGAGGTGTCGGGGAAGATAAGGCAAATGCGAACACAATTGCAATCTGCCGAGAACAGTGGGGTCAGCAGAAAACAGGGGAGAATACTGGACGAGGCAACAGATGGACCCGTGCGTTTGGGCTAATATTTGGTGGACTCAAACTTAAGAGAATGGGCTAACTTTGGTTAAATTTTCAGAGTGAAATCAAGTTGATAACTTAAAATGGCACGGGACTAGTTTCTAATACACAAACAGACAAAACAGGGCTTGGCAGTGCAGTAGGTAGTGAAAGACTTCGGCACAACTTTCAATTCAGAGAGTCTGGGAATGGGAAAATTGGCAGAAATAAATTTCAATGAAAGGGGAAGAGCCTGCAAGTGGTTAGAGGAAAAACACATAGGTAGATTAAAATATATGAAGGATGGAAAATATGTGGACAGAACTGCCAGGTTTTAGCAGTCCGGGTAGAGGGCAGTGGAAAAGATGAAGGCACAACTTCTAATTGATGAAATCTGGGAGTGACATGCAAAAGCAAATATTTCCAGATGTAAATGAGAAACTCACAAACCAAATATCATAACATTAGCACACGGAAAACGCAAGTTGGCACGAGGTGGCTTTTGATGCACAAAATCCACTAGATAAAGAAATAACAACAACAAATAACATCAAACAAAAAAAGACCCGAAACAAATGGGATGAAGTGAGGGCTATGGGACTTCCAAGCTTGCCTTAATCCTAATCAAGTGAGGAGGAAGGTTGGAACAAAAGCTTAGTGATCCTAGCTAAATCACCAACACCAAAGACAATCCATAACAAAGGATATTACTCACCTTTGGATGAAAAGCCGTGAGAAAAAGGGAGAGGAGCTTCAAGCTTCTTCTTTTATCCAATCTTTTTCTACCTTACAATACATGTGGAGGAGGGTTTCATACTCCCTCCAAATTACACAAAAGAAATAAACAAAAATAAAAACCTAAAATTAGGGCAAATGAGTGGCTAATGTAGGTGTTAGGTGGGAAAAGGGCCCCACCATCCACTTGCAAACCACCCAAACCCTAACTCACGTCCAACTACAATGAAAACACAAAGGAACTTGGAAGAATAGAACCTTCCATTAGTTCCAATAAAGTGGGGGTTGGATTGGTTCAAACCGAACCAAAAATCCAACAAGAATGGTTCAAACCGAACCATCCCTTAGGCCAAACTTCAAACCCTAGAATAAATACATTATTACAAGTATCCCAAACAAGAAAATATCTCCAAGGGGACAAGCAAACCTTCATTGCTGGGCCTCACTTGCCAAACTTTGTGGGGCTCTAATACGTGCTCAAGGTTGATGAGGCTTTAGGCAAGGTTTGGTCCATCAA
The DNA here is from genome assembly GCA_003255005.1 of Begonia fuchsioides. Lineage (NCBI taxonomy): Eukaryota > Viridiplantae > Streptophyta > Magnoliopsida > Cucurbitales > Begoniaceae > Begonia > Begonia fuchsioides. Next base: position 33,281 of record QAOC01011347.1, on the reverse strand, counting down.
TTGTTGGATAGCCCTAGGCCAATCGGCGTTGATCATTTGCATCCTTCTTGGACCAAGGGTTGGGCACTTCCTTGGGCTGCTAGCTGCTGCTCCAATGGTCAAAAATGATGTAATTGGGCCTTCCTTTCCGTTGGGCCCAAACATGGCCATGGATCGGCCACCATGGGTTCGATGCTCCCGGGCCGCTCCATCTTCTGGATGCCTATGTAATGGCATTCGTTGGCTGGACAATTGTTATCCAAATTTTATACTCCGCAACATTCTGGAAACCTTAGGATGTTGGGCACATATTTGTAGAAGCAAGCTTGGCCAAATCATGTTCGAAAGATGTTCAAAACAGCCGCACAAGCCCCGGAGGTCATCCTGGGCCGAAACCAAAAGTGGTGCTATCATCACCTAGGTGGTTTGGATCACCCTTCCATGCCACGGATGCAAAAGAGTTGTCAAAAAGGAAGCATGTTTTCCCCTTCATAATTGGCTTCTTGATAAGCCTTTTATGAAAAGAGCCTCCTACAAAATTAACAAACTCATCAGAAAAATAGTTTGCTTCATCAATCGAGTGGTGCCATCTGTGGCACATCACGAGTCGAGAGACAAGTCAAACGGAAGGGCAGGTTCACGGACACGAGACCGATCCCGCACGCGCCCACGCCTTACCGCCCGCACACCCCAGCCCGGCCCCGGCTGCACCATGGGCTCCTAAGCCGACCGTGCCCATCAAAGCCCAAGAGGCTACTAGTGAGGGATCTCGGACCCGCGAGATCCGATGTTTTAAATGTTTGGGCCGAGGCCATATGGCAGCACAATGCCCAAATCGAAGAGTGATGACAATCCTTGAAGGCACCAAAGAGGTAGTGAGCGAGGATGAGTCCGTAAGCNCGATCCCGCACGCACCCACGCCTTACCGCCCGCACACCCCAGCCCGGCCCCGGCTGCACCATGGGCTCCTAAGCCGACCGTGCCCATCAAAGCCCAAGAGGCTACTAGTGAGGGATCTCGGACCCGCGAGATCCGATGTTTTAAATGTTTGGGCCGAGGCCATATGGCAGCACAATGCCCTAATCGAAGGGTGATGACAATCCTTGAAGGCACCTAAGAAATAGTAAGTGAGGATGAGTCCGTGGGCCAACCCGAGGACACGACCACACCAGGCGAGGCCCCGCCTGAATTGAATATGACCGAGACAAGTGTGGACCACAAGACGGGACTTGGCTCATGGTCCGACGGGTCCTCTCCTCCCAACCCCAATCCGAAGCTTACCAACTTGAGAACCTCTTCCATAGCCTATGTTTGGTTAAGGAAAGAGTGTGTTCTCTAATCATTGATGGTGGGAGTTGCACCAACGTAGCTTCTCGAGAGCTAGTGGAGAAGCTATCCTTGCCGACCACCGACCATCCGACACTATACAAGCTCCGATGGATCACGGACAAGGAGGATGTCCGAGTATCCAAGCAAACCCGGGTTGAATTCAAAATCGACCATTACAAGGATTCGGTGCTATGTGATGTTGTGCCAATGAGTGCCACTCATCTCTTTCTCGGAAGACCATGGCAATAAGATCGCCATGTAATACACGATGGGCGCGCCAATCATTACACCCTCACTATGAATGGCCGAAGAGTGATTTTGACGCCCATGACCCCGGAACAAGTGGCCAAGGATGAGGCCATCAAAAGGGAAGCAAGGATCAACAAGACCTTGCCTGTGAACCGAAAGGGGCTCGATCGATGCATAGCCCGGAGTGACCCGATAGTCATGCTCGTGTACCGAGAGCATGACCGAGCCGAAGACACGCTCATTCCGGACATTGTCAAGCCCTTGCTCGAGCGGTACCGCGATATTTTCCCGGAGGAACTCCCCTCGGAGTTACCTCCATACCGAGGGATAGAACATCAAATTGACTTTCAACCAGGAGCCACCTTGCCCAACCGACCCCCTTATTGGTTCAACCCGGAAGAAAGCAAGGAATTACAACGCCAAGTACAAGATCTCCTCGAGAAAGGCTATATCAAGGAGTCTTTAAGTTCGTGCGCGGTTCCGGCCCTCCTTGTTCCTAAAAAGGACGGCATGCACCGCATGTGTATCGATAGCCGAGCGGTCAATGACATCACAATCAAGTACCGGTTTCAAATACCTCGGCTCGATGATTTTTGGATGAACTTAGCGGGCTAAGCTATTTTCTCGGATTGATCTCAAGAGCGGATACCACCAAATCCGCATGAAGGAAGGCGACGGATGGAAGACCGCATTCAAAACAAGGTACGGATTGTTTGAATAGTTAGTTATGCCTTTCGGTCTCACGAATGCCCCGAGTATGTTCATGAGGCTCATGAACCATGTCCTCTGAGCTTTACTTGGCAAGTTTATGACACGCTCCAAAAATGCGGAAGTGTCGGGATAGGAGAAGGCAATGCAATCTGCCAATGTGAAGAATGACTAAAACCGAAACAGGAGATTGTGGCAGTTAGAACTCCGATTGCGTACAGGATTTTGGGCTGAAATTTTGGGGACTTAGACTTTAGGAAATGGACCAACTCGGGTCAAAATTTTAGAGTGATAGCACGTGAGAAACTTAAAATGGCACGGGTGAACTTCTGGTGCACAAACAGACAAAACTATTTTAGACAGTGCAGAAGGTTTGAGATGATCTTTGTACAACTTTCGATGTAGGTAATCTGGGAAACCAAAAATTGACAGAAAATAACGTCAATGAAAGGGGAAGAGAATGGTGGGTTTTTGGAGGCAAACTCACGGCTGGATTTCAAGTTATGAAGATTTGAAATCAGGTCGACAGAATGGAACCGAATTGATTCATCCACTAGAAAGGTGGAGAAAGGAACGTGCAGAACTTCAAAGTGATGAAATCTGGGAGTGACATGCAAAAACCAATATTTCTATATGTGCATGAGGAACTCACAGCCCAAATTTTATGATATTAGCACACGGAAAACAGAAGTTAGCACGGAGTGGACTTTTGATGCACAAAATCCACTCGGGTAAGGGAACAAAGACAATAACCACACCAAAAACAGCCAAGACCCGAAAACAAAATAGGTGGAATGAGGGCTATGTGACTTCCAAGCTTACCTTGTTCCTAATCAAGTGAGGAGGAAGGTTGGAATAAAAGGTTAAGTGACTCTAGCAAAATCACCAACACCAAGACAAACCAAAACAAGGATATTACTCACCTTGAATGAAATGCCATGAGAAAGGAAAGGGTTTGAGAGCTTCAAGCTTCCAAAATTTTATCCAATTCTTTTCTAACCTTCCAATAGACGTGGAGGAGGGTTTCATACCCATACCAAATTACACAAAAGACAAAAACAATTAAAGACCTAAAATTAGGACTAATGAGTGGCTAAGTAGGAGGTAGGTGGGGAAAGGGGCCCACCTTCAACTTGCCTCCCAACTCAACACTCTTCAGACCTAAACCAAGTCCAAAAACAACTTTACAAACTCAAGTTTCATGGGAAATATTATTTCCCAAAAAGCTCCAACATGATGGAGCATAAATTGGTCCAATCCGAACCAATTTCCAGCAAATTGGCCCACACCAAACCAACCTCAAACATCTTTTCAATCTACTAGGATAAACAATTTACACGTACTCTAAATAAGCAAAAAATCTCCAGGAGGAGTACTAGCAAGCCATCATGGTTGGATCAACCTCTTCTTTGATTTATTGGGCTCCAATCCACGCCCAAATTGAAGAGGATTTTAAGCAAGGTTCGGTCCATCATTTAACGGGTTGTCCATTGACAAATGGCCATGATCACTTGCTGTCTTCTTGGACAACACTTGAACAGCCTCCTCTCCCATGGTGGAAAAAGTGAAGTCGGCTTTCCCTTCGTTTGGAGTTGGACATGGCCGAGCCTCGAATAGGTTGTCTCGGCAAGAAGGGCTTCGGGCATCGGGTATCAACTTCTCCTCTTCAAATTCCCAATGCAAGCAATGTTTGGGAAGCTCCTTGTCAAGGGATGAGGGATCATCTAAGAGGTCCATTAAAGGAAATGTCACACCTGCAAAATCAACAAACAAGTTAGCCAAGTGTCTTGCACGGCCACGGGTTATCATGCCTTCCGGGTGGTGGTGGCTCTCGGGCATGTCATCCCTTCCGGGTGGTTGAGGATTTGTCCTCAAATCTAGGGGTTGCTCCTCTTCCCCATCTTCAATCTCCCCGAAATAATGGGAAAGGTCTTGGACGTTGAAAGAGTCGGATACTCCATAGTCTCTCGGAAGCTTCAATGATGTGCCACGGATTAGCACATCTAGAAGCGGAAGGCTCTATCACCATGGACTTGGTCTCGGGTTTCTAAGCCAAGGCCGAGTCAATATTTTGTCTAACAAATGTGCTAATTTTGTAGGTGCCAACATACAAAGGATGATCCAACCATCCTTGGTGATAATAGGACCACTTTTGGTTTCGGCCCAGGATGACCTCCGGGGGTTGTGCGGCTGTTTCGAACACCTTCCAGACCTGATTTGGCCAAGCATGCTTCTACAAAAATGTGGCCAACATCCTAAGGTTTCCATCATGGGGAAGATCCTAAATTTTGGACAAAGATTACCCGGTCAACCATCGCCGTTACAGAGGCATCCAGAAGGGGTGGCTATCCGAGAACAGCCCACACACCTTTCATCATGCAACCAATAGCCACGGCCTAATGGAGTCCAATGAAGAGCTGAAGGATGGAGTCCAATTTGGAGCCTCTAAGGAGCGGCCTTACACGTGAAAACATGAAGGAAAGCATTGGCCCAAAAAGGAAGATTGTCGGTTTTTACTTATTTTGGTTTTTGAAAACCGGTTGTACTCTTCCTTGCATGGTTTGCGTGAAAACCATGCAAGTATGTTTGTCTCTTTTTTTTTGTAAGTTAGTAAACGTGGATGAAAGTGGGAGAGTCTTAGGAAGCACTAAGGGATGGGTTAAACCTTCCCTTAGTGACCCATCACTCCTTGTTGGTGATGAAAGTCAAGGTGGGCCCACTTGCCATGCCTTGTTGTTAGTTTAGCACTTAGGTTTGTAGGAGGCCATTATGCCCCTTTGTAGCTCATGGGAAGGAGGGTTTTAACCTCCCTTTCTCAGCATTTACAGATTAGAAAATATTGAATGTTGAAGCTTTAAGCTCTCCCCATTTTCTCTCACGGCAAAGCAAATTCAAGGTGAGTAATATCCTTGATCTTTGGTTTGTAACGGTGTTGGTGCCTTGCTAGAGCCACTAAGCCCTATTCCAATCTCCCTTCCTCACTTGTTTAGGATCAAAGGCGAGTTTGGAAGTCCCATAGCTAACCTTCC
>QAOC01011347.1:0-17515 GCA_003255005.1 Begonia fuchsioides | reverse complement strand
GAGTGGGCTAAGTTTGACCAAAATTACAGCTTAAAAACACGTGCGGATCAATAAAATATACGGAGGCAATTTTAGGTGCACAAACAGACAAAGCTGAAAGAAACAGTGTAGGGGTGTTGGGAAGACTTCTGCACAACTTCCAATGCAGGGAGTCTGGGAGGGTGGAAATTGGGAGAACTTAACTTAAACGAAGTGGGAAGAAATTGCAAGTGGTTTGAGGGGAAAAGCACAGGTAGATTGGAAGATATGCAGGATAGCAAATCTATGGACAGAACTGCCCGATTTCAGAAGTTCGGGTAGAAGGCAGTGGAAAAAGCATGCATAACTCTTTATGGGGAGGGGCTGTGGCTAAACGTAAAGAACAGTTATTTCAAGCCATGAAAGAGGAACTCACAGCCATAAAATTGGGGACTTTTGTTCACGGAAAACAGAAATGGCACGAATTGGACTTTTGTTGCACAAATTCACTCGGGTAAGCACCAAAAACAACAACCAACAACAAAGACAAAACACAAATGCAAACAACAAATGGAGGAAGGCTATGGGATTTCCAAGCTCGCTTTTGTTCCTAAACAAGTGAGGAAGGAGGTTGGAATAAGGTTTAGTGATCCTAGCTAATCACCAACACCAAGACAAACAAAGAAGATTGGATATTACTCACCAAAATCCCTCGAAGCCGTGAGAAAAGAGGGTTTGAGAGCTTCAAAGCTTCTACAAATTTTCTAATACTTTTCTATCTTCCAAAATGCTGAGAAAGGGAGGTCAAAACCCCCCCTTTCCACGAGCTACGAAGGGTGGCATAATGGCCTCCTACAAACCTAAGCAAATCATCAAAAGAGGGATGGCAAGTGGGGGCCACAAAGACATCTCCACCAAAAGAGAGGCATGGGCAGCAAAAACGTGGTTGCAACCCATCCTAATACAACTTAACCTCCCACTTGCAGCCACTACACTAAACAACAAACATCAAAGAAATAAAAAACATATTCTTGCATGGTTTTCACGTGAAAAACCAAAAACCTAATAGATGGGCCAAACCAATGATGGAATGTCCATAATCAAATGGACTTGAACACTTGTATCTTTTGGACTAATGGTTGGGCACTTCCATGGGCTGCTAGTTGCTGCTCCCATGAAGGACAAAGATGAAATTCAGCCTTCCTTTCCGTTGGGGCCAAACATGGCCATGGATCAGCCACCATGGGTTGGATGCTCTTGGGCCGCTCCACCTTCTGGAGGCCTCTGTAATGGCGATCGTTGGCTGGGCAGTTGTTGTCCAAATTTTATAATCTGCCCCATGCTAGAAACCTTAAAATGTGGGCCACATTTTTATAGAAGCACGTTTGTCCAAAACAGGTCCGGAAGGTGTTTAAAACAGCCGCACAAGCCCCAGAGGTCATCCTGGGCCGAAACCAAAAGTGGTGCTATCATCACCTAGGTGGTTTGGATCACCCTTCCATGCCACGGATGCAAAAGAGTTGTCAAAAAGGAAGCATGTTTTTCCCTTCATAATTGGCTTCTTGATAAGCCTTTTATGAAAAGAGCCTCCTACAAAATTAACAAACTCATTAGAAAAATAGTTTGCTTCATCAATCGAGTGGTGTCATCCGTGGCACATCACTTTTTATCCAAAGGTGAGTAATATCCTTTGTTATGGATTGTCTTTGGTGTTGGTGATTTAGCTAGGATCACTAAGCCTTTGTTCCAACCTTCCTCCTCACTTGATTAGGATTAAGGCAAGCTTGGAAGTCCTATAGCCCTCACTCCATCCCATTTGTTTCGGGTCTTTTGCTGTTTGGTGTTATTTGTTGTTGTTATTTCTTTATATAGTGGATTTTGTCCATCAAAAGTCCAATTCGTGCAATTTCTTTTTTCCGTGAACAAAAGTCCCCAATTTTATGGCTGTGAGTTCATCTTTCATGGCTTGAAATAACTGTTCTTTACGTTTAGCCACAACCCCTCCCCATCAAGAGTTATGCATGCTTTTTCCACTGCCTTCTACCCGAACTTCTGAAATCGGGCAGTTCTGTCCATCAATTTTCCATCCAGCATATCTTCCAATCTACCCGTGCCTTTCCCCTAAAACTACTTGCAATTTGTTCCCACTTCGTTGAAGTTAAGTTTCGCCAATTTTCCCATTCCCAGACTCCCTGAATTGGAAGTTGTGCGGAAGTCTTTCACTACCTACTGCACTGCCAAGCCCAGTTTTGTCTGTTTGTGTATTAGAAACTAGTCCCGTGCCATTTTATGTTCTGCACGTGATATTGCTCTGAATTTTGGACCAAGCCTAGCCCGTCCCTTAAATTTTGAGTCCACCAAATATTAGCCCAAACGCACGGGTCCATCTGTTGCCTCGGCCAGTATTCTCCCCTGTTTTCTGCTGACCCCACTGTTCTCGGCAGATTGCAATTGTGTTCGCATTTGCTTTATCTTCCCCGACACCTCCTCCTACCCCGAGTGTGTCATATTGCCATGGGAATTTATTATACATACCGACCACCAAGCTCTAAAATTTATCAAGAGCCAAGGAAAACTCAATCGGAGGCATGCTAAATGGATCGAGTTTTTGGAGAGGTATCCTTACATTATTAAGTATAAGAAGGGGGATACTAATGTTGTGGCCGATGCTTTGTCAAGACGAAGCATATTATTTACCGAGATGCGGGTGAGGTTTTTCTGGTTTGAATGGGTCAAGCAACTCTATAAGGAGGACCCTGATTTTAGTGCTCACTTTGAAGCCGCATCAAAAGGGGAGTTAGCGGGTTACCACATTACCGATGGCTACCTCTTACGAGGAGGAAGACTATGTGTCTCGAAAGGGAGCCTATGGGTGTCTCTCATCACCGAGGCACACGGTGGCAGGCTCGCGGGACTTCGGAGAGAAGAAAACGTGGGAGATGCTCAAGGAGCATTTTTATTGGCCACACTTATTCCGGGATGTGCACCATTACGTACAAAGGTGCATTGTATGCAAAAAGGCCAAAAATCGAACTTTGGCTTAAGGATTATATCAACCCTTACCGGTGCCGAACCATCCATGGTAAGCCGTAAGCGTGGACTTCGTCGTCGGTCTCCCTCGGACGAGCAACCGCAAGGACTCGGTCATGGTTGTCGTGGATCTCTTTTCCAAGATGGCACATTTTATTCCGTGCCATACAACCAATGACGCCACTTACATCGCGGACCTTTTCTTCAAGGAGGTCGTTAAGCTACACGGAGTGCTACATTCTATTGTCTCCGACCGCGATGGTAAGTTTATAAGTACTTTTTGGAGAACTTTGTGGGCAAAGCTCGGGACCAAGCTTTTATTTAGCACGGCCTTTCACCCACAAACCGATGGGCAAACGGAGGTGGTCAATAGATCACTAGGGGCTCTCTTAAGGAGTGTGATCAAGAAGGGCACCACCACATGGGAATCCAAGTTACCCTTCGTGGAGTTTGCTTATAATCGGTGCAAGCACAACACTACGGGAATGACCCCTTTTGAAGTGGCTTACGGGTTTAACCCCTCAACACCTTCGGATTTATTACCATTGCCAAGCCGGGAACTTGATAATCCCGATGGGCTTAATAAGGCCGAAGTAGTCCGAAGAATGCACGAGAGGGTCAAGAAAACTATCGAGCGGAAAAATGAGACCTATGCCACTTCGGCCAATAAGAGAAGGAAGGAGAAACTTTTCAAAATAGGAGATCGTGTTTGGCTCAAGACACGACACTTTAAGCAAAAGCACGCCAAGTTACTTCCAAGGGCCGAGGGACCATTCCGAGTGGCCGAGAAGATTGGTCCAAACGCATACAAAGTGATTCTTCCCGGCGAACCCGATGTGCTAATCACGGCCAATGTACAAGATCTATCCCCGTACTTCGACGTGAGGATCACGATGGGGAACCCGAGGATAGAGATTTGGGGACAAATCCTCAAATACCTCGGAGGATGATGTACAATGGGACTCCTCCCCGTTGGGCCGAGAGTTTTACGCTAACTTAGTTATTTATTTTGTAGGAAACATAACCTCGGAGTCACCCACGGAAGACGACCAAGAAAGGCCCAAGACGTCCATCACATGGCTGGACGTGAACGTGACCGAACACGCTGGGCCGGACATGGCGGCCCATGACGCGGAGTGCGCGACCATGACCGCACATGCCGCGGCCTTGACCGCATACACCGGGTCGGATATGCCGGCCCATGCCACGGGACACATGGCCTTGACCGCACACACCGGGCCGACGACTGCGACGTTCACCTTGACCGCACACGCCGGGCTGGACTTGACGGCCCATGACGCCGGACAAAAGACCACGGCGCGCACCATCGACGGATCAACCGGGCCACGTGATGCGGCCCACGACGAGACCCATTAGGGTCTCGGCCATCTTCAATAAGTGGCCGAGCGCCACATTTCCCTTCAGCACTTAGAGACTTAGAGAATGAAGAGGATCAAGCCTAGACATCAAGTGGACGGACTTTCAGCCCAAGACCCAGCCAAGGCCGAGGCCCATGCAACGCTCAAAGAAGCCCACGGCATCCTTTAACTTTGCCCGTGTCAAATCTTTATGGAAGAAGGCCCTTAGCTGGAAAATAACAACCAAGAGGATTTTGGGGGATTCGCACGCACAAAATCCCACAAATCTCGGAGATACGTATCACGGCCGAGCGCACCTGACAGCGCGCCCGGTAGCGCAGCGCCCTCGTCAGCGCATTCACGACGCAGCCAACCCGAACCACGACGCACCTCCGAAGATCTTCGTGCCAAATCATCCTAGACGTCCAATTCATCCGATGGCTTGAGATTACTAGTTCTCTAGATTTACGTTTTCGTTTTTATCTATTTAAAGCACACTAGACTTTCTTGTTTACTTAGCGAATTTTTATCAATACAAGTGCTTTGAGCCTTTTTGATAATTCTCTCAAACGACGTTACTTCTCCCGTGAGTCATATCCGGCCAAGCTTTCGTCAACCCTTGTCGTAGCCTCGGTGCGTCATATCCGAGTCTTCTTCAAGGTCTACCAATTTGGATCCTTTGATTGCTCATGTGTCCAAATCGTCCAACTTCATCTTCATCATCCGATTCATCCATAATCCGCACCATCCCTGTAACATCCCTTTTTTTTTTTTTTACATAAAAAGCTTTTAATTGAAAATTCTTTTATCAAATCTATACATATATTCTCATACATACATAGCGGAAGCTAACCTTTTTCAAATCATACGTTCATAAGTCGTTAAACATAAGTCACATTTTGTAAATATAAACTGTACAAACGTTACATATTTGTAGTTCAAAATAACCATTTTATAAATCCTTTTCAAAATACATGTATTTTAGTGAGCTTACTCCACCGGTCAAAATCTCGCTTAACAACGGCAAGGCTTCACGGTAAACGCTCTCCTCCTCTTTCTTTGATCAATCATCATGTAAAATTTCTTCAACATTCAAATCCTCACCTACATTGCAAAGTCTAACTAATGAGCTTAAAGCTCAGTAAGTAGTGTAAATAAAACATGAATGATCCATTACATGACATGATTTGAAAACAATGCAAAACATTTCATTTTAATGGTGTGGATCCGCCCCCCATATGACGACCATCCACAAAACTTGATTTTAGGAGTTACATACATCGTTAGGAGATAACGACCTACCGCACAACTCCATTGAGCTCACGGTAGCACTAGACCCATAACCATTGCCGAGGGCGTCTTTATTCTCCTGTATATCGTTAGGGGATAACGACCTACCGCACAACTCCATTGAGCTCACGGTAGCACTAGACCCATAATCATTGTCGAGGGCGTCTTTATCCTCCTACATCTTACGTATCTTCATTGAATCAATAGAGATATTGCGGGGATGAATGTAGACATCAAACACTCAATCCGCCATCCCCCTATGATTTACTCATCATAATTCGTAGTTTTCATGCATAAAAATTCATTCGTAGAATACATGATGCATGATGCATGATGTACATAACATATAACATACAATCATATCCTTAATACAAGAACATCTAAACTAATCCATTAAAAGTCATATAAACATCTCCATAAAGAAAACTCATAAAACTTATCAATCAATCAATACAAGGCACACAACAAATCCTCAAATGACTTGAAATTGGTGCCATCAATTAAAAGTCATAAAATACATAACCTTTGAAATGTAGACCTCTAATAGGCCAAAAACATACAACACATACTTACCTTGAGTTCTGATGTCTTTGGTTTCAACTTGGCAATGCACATTAGAAGCTTGAGAACCTATATTGTCAAACCATTCGAATAAGTTTTACACCATGAGTAACTATTTTCACTATAAATTCCAAAATTCATAACTCCCTCTATATTGATCCATTTGTGATACTTAAGAAGTCAAATTGTTCCTTAAGGAGTCTACTATAACTTCTTAGAAGACACCAAATTCAGAAAACTAACGTATGTTGACTACGTGGACAAAATAGAAGGCATTCACTATTTGAACAGTGATTAGGTCGACATAAACCTATATGTGTCGACATAACTTAGCATAATATGTCGACTGCTTGGTCAAGCGGTCGACCGAACCATTTACAGAGAGTTATTTTGTGTCGACCGGTTGATAATATGTCGACCGGTGCTATCCCAGTTTCCATCTACTAACTTGTAACATTCATAACTTTGTCTACAAAGCTCCAATTTGAGTGCTTAAAACTGCTATGAATTGCTCTACGAGTTTACTTTAACTCTTATGAAGGTCATAAACTCCAATTCGTGCTACAATATGACCGAATCTCAAAAAACCCTAACCTTGCATAGAATCAACTGATTTTCTAACATTCTACTTGAAATCCTTCATTTTTATCCATCAATCCAACCAACATCATCCTTTTATCATTATTGAACCTACAATAACTTTAAAGGATATGAAAATACCTTGAGCTTCAGCCTCCACGAAATATCAAAGCTCTTCACTTCACTTCTCTTGAAGCATTCACTTTCTCACTTTTTTTTTTTCCTCACAAAACTCCTTCTCTATCTCAATCTCACCCTCCTTTGATTTAGAGCACGAACCCTAGGGAGAAAAGGGGGAAGGAGATCGTGGTTGGGAGGGAGAAATGCCAGCCAAGACCCACTTAAAGCCCTTTATCAATTAAAATCAATTTTCCTTTTATGTCCACCAATCAGAATTCTGCTGATTTTGCTGACTTTTCCAACTTATGTCGACATAAGTCGACTTATGTCGACATAATGAATTCCCGAAAGTTATGCTATGTCGACCGCTCGTCTATTATGTCAACCGAACTTGAAGGTGTCGACCGCTTGACCATGCGGTCGACCGAATAAACTCCCGAAAGCTATTCTATGTCGACAGACTGCAAATTGTGTCGACCGAACCTATATAATTTTCCAACCTTTCTGAATAACATCATCCCACATACTTCTTAAACATTATTTTCATTATTGAATCTACTTTAACTTTGTGGAAGACATAAACTTTAAATTATGAGTTAAATATAATAAAAAATACTAAATACCGAACCTCGCTCAAAATCCATAATTCTATAGTCCGGTTTTGCTTCACCAACTTCAAATAAATATAACTTTCTCTCAGAAAGTTCAATACAAATGATCTACCTATGGATCTTCTTATCTCGACGTCTACTACAACTTTTTAGAAGAACAGTTTGCCATTTAAGCTCTTCTATGGCATTTTATGATTGAAACACAGAAACTACTTCGTTACCAACTTCCAACCCAACATATATTACCCACCATTGGGTTCTAAGATCTACAACTTTCTCTATACCTTTCCAATTCAAGAAATTCTTATTGATGTAGTTTTATCTACTAGTCTAGTAAATTTCATTAGAAGAAATCGACTTCATGCCCTAAAACCTCAGAATTAGGTAAACACGAAAATTGTTTCCAATTCGTCTCCATATTCGTCTTTTCTTAGTACATTTCATTCCTCAAACATAAAACATTATATTCAAAAAGTGGGGTGTTACAATCCCCGAGCCATCATCAACCTTCCCGATCATCCGATCCAAACCACCGTGCCATATCATATTTTTCACCTTCTAGCTTCCGCAAAACCCCACGTTACCGACCATTCCAATCACCATTCACCAAACGCCCGAGCCAATCTAGCTCGCGCGTACGCCCACCGTTCCCGACGTGCAAATCACCCCGCCGTTGTACATCACGTCACCCCTTTTACAATGATCGTTCAAGGAAAAAACAAATTACAATTTGTACGGTTATAAAAACCGACTCACTCAATCTCAAGAAAGATATACAACTTTAGTACTAGGATTTGAGAGAGTAAAAAGTTCGAGAATAAATTTGGCAGCACTTCGGCGTAGTTTTCTCTCGTCAAAAATCATCTCGTCAAAATGAGATCGCTTCAACAATTTATAGATTGCTGCTGATCTGTCCGGTTGAGTCGACACATTTCCTGTTGGGGTCGACACAAACACTAGCCGATCGACACGTCAAAAAGATAGCCGCTGAGAATTTTCTGACCGTTGGTGCTGATCTGCTGAATTGGGTCGACACATCTGTTGTTGGGGTCGACACAAATTCTTCTATGGAATCCTTAGGGTCGACACAACCTTTTGTTCGGTCGACATAACCTTGAAGAATCCTACTCTTAGAAAATCTGGGGTCGACACAGATGTTGGTCGACCGCTCGACCGTTGTTTCGAACGAAGGAATTCCCGAGAGTCATTTGTGTCGACCGTTCGATCCTGTGGTCGACCGAAAGTATTCCAAAGGGTTCTATTGTGTTGACCCATCCTCGATCTTGGGGTCGACCGAAAGTATTCTAAAGGGTTATCTTTTGTCGACCCCTGTTCGATCCTGGGGTCGACCAAAAGTATTCCAAAGGGTTATATTGTGTCGACCCCTCTTTGATCCTAGGGTCTACCGAAAGTATACCTAAACACTTAGAAGATTTTCTAACCTTTCCGAACAACATCATTACTTATACCCCCTTAAACCTTATTTTCTTCATCACCTTCAATCTACTAAATTGCTAACATCAACAATACTTTAATTCTTCAATATTTACCCAACATTCTAATGTGCCATGGATGGCACCACTCGATTGATGAAGCAAACTATTTTTCTGATGAGTTTGTTAATTTTGTAGGAGGCTCTTTTCATAAAAGGCTTATCAAGAAGCCAATTATGAAGGAGAAAACATGCTTCCATTTTGACAACTCTTTTGCATCTGTGGCATGGAAGGGTGATCCAAACCACCTAGGTGATGATGGCACCACTTTTGGTTTCGGCCCAGGATGACCTCTGGGGCTTGTGCGGCTATTTTGAAAACCTTCCGGACCTGATTTGTCCAAGATAACTTCTATAAATATGTGGCCAACATCCTAAGGTTTCCAGAATGTGGCGGAGTATAAAATTTGGATAACAATTGCCCAGCCAACGAATGCCATTACAGAGGCATCCAGAAGATGGAGCGGCCCGGGAGCATCCAACCCATGGTGGCCGATCCATGGGCCATGTTTGGGCCCAACGGAAAGGAAGGCCAAATTACATCATTTTTACACCATTGGAGCAGCAGCTAGCTGCCCAAGGAAGTGCCCAACCCTTGGTCCAAGAAGGATGCAAATGATCAACGCCGATTGGCCTAGGGCTATCCAACAATTGATGGACCAAACCTTGCCTAAAGCCTCATCAACCTTGAGCACGTATTAGAGCCCCACAAAGTTTGGCAAGTGAGGCCAAGCAATGAAGGTTTGCTTGTCCCCTTGGAGATATTTTCTTGTTTGGGATACTTGTAATAATGTATTTATTCTAGGGTTTGAAGTTTGGCCTAAGGGATGGTTCGGTTTGAACCATTCTTGTTGGATTTTTGGTTCGGTTTGAACCAATCCAACCCCCACTTTATTGGAACTAATGGAAGGTTCTATTCTTCCAAGTTCCTTTGTGTTTTCATTGTAGTTGGACGTGAGTTAGGGTTTGGGTGGTTTGCAAGTGGATGGTGGGGCCCTTTTCCCACCTAACACCTACATTAGCCACTCATTTGCCCTAATTTTAGGTTTTTATTTTTGTTTATTTCTTTTGTGTAATTTGGAGGGAGTATGAAACCCTCCTCCACGTCTATTGTAAGGTAGAAAAAGATTGGATAAAAGAAGAAGCTTGAAGCTCCTCTCCCTTTTTCTCACGGCTTTTCATCCAAAGGTGAGTAATATCCTTTGTTATGGATTGTCTTTGGTGTTGGTGATTTAGCTAGGATCACTAAGCCTTTGTTCCAACCTTCCTCCTCACTTGATTAGGATTAAGGCAAGCTTGGAAGTCCCATAGCCCTCACTCAATCCCATTTGTTTCGGGTCTTTTGCTGTTTGGTGTTATTTGTTGTTGTTATTTCTTTATCTAGTGGATTTTGTGCATCAAAAGTTCAATTCGTGCCATTTCTGTTTTCCGTGAACAAAAGTCCCCAATTTTATGGCTGTGAGTTCACCTTTTATGGCTTGAAATAACTGTTCTTTACGTTTAGCCACAGCCCCTCCCCATCAAGAGTTATGCATGCTTTTTCCACTGCCTTCTACCCGAACTTCTGAAATCGGGCAGTTCTGTCCATCAATTTTCCATCCAGCATATCTTCCAATCTACCCTTGCCTTTCCCCTCAAACCACTTGCAATTTCTTCCCACTTCGTTGAAGTTAAGTTTCTCCAATTTTCCCATTCCCATACTTCCTGAATTGGAAGTTGTACCGAAGTCTTTCACTACCTACTGCACTGCCAAGCCCTGTTTTGTCGGTTTGTGTATTAGAAACTAGTCCCGTGCCATTTTATGTTCTACACGTGCTATTGCTCTGAATTTTGGACCAAGCCTAGCCCGTCTCTTAAATTTTGAGTCCACCAAATATTAGCCCAAACGCACGGGTCCATCTGTTGCCTCGGCCAGTATTCTCCCCTGTTTTCTGCTGACCCCACTGTTCTCGGCAGATTGCAATTGTGTTCGCATTTGCTTTATGTTCCCCGACACCTCCTCCTACCCCGAGTGTGTCACATTCGTAAAAAAAATCTTAAACAGTTTCATCTTAAAGTCACAAAATTCTAAAATAAAAATGAGGGTTGTTACAAATTTCTAACTCGAAGATTTTGTAAAACTTGCATTCCAGAAGCTTGGTAACATGACTTATAATTTGTATACCCACAAACTATATTTACAATTTCATGCATTTTAACCATATAACTCTATTTCCATCACTTATAATCAAACCTAGAACAAAAGTAGGTGCTGATGAATAACAAACTCTGTTCCTCAATGTTAAATTCATGGTCTTCCTTTCTCCTTGCACTTCTAACCCTTAAATACCAAAATTCTTGTACTAAACACTAAAACTCTCATACTTTGATTTCAAACCCTAATTTTTCTCACACAAATTTATAGAGGATTTTAGAGAGGAGAGAGAGCTGAGAGAGAGAGTTGAGGGTCGTGATGGCTAATAGCTGAAGTCTCCAACAAATTTTATCCCTTTGGAAGGTGAAGAGTCATGTTGTTCAAGCATGAGGTGTGACCATCCAAGCTCACCACCTCTTCATGCGTGAGATGTCACCATCCTTTTCACGTGGCACTTCTCTATTGATCCATCCTTAATTAATCATGAATTGAATTTCCTAAAATTTCATTGAAAAATTAATATTTCAGCATTAAGATGTCGACCTCTCATTCAAGGTGTCGACCCTTAATAAAATCCGAGAGTTTCAAGGGGTGACCTTTTTAAAATTTTCATAACTTTCGTTTCATAACTCATATTTCAATAAATAGAAAACTCATCTTTTTCTTATTGAGTCTTGTGTAACTTTGTAGAAGACTTAAACTTCAAATTATGAGTTTAACAAAATCAAATATATGAAATACCAAACATCGCTCAAAATCCATAATTCTATAGTCTGGTTTTCCTTCACAAACTTCAAATAAACATAACTTCATCTCCCAAAATCCAATATAATTGATCTACCTATTAATCCTCTTATCTTGACGCCTACTACAACTTTGTAGAAGAACACTTTGCCAGTTATGCTCTTCTAAGGCATGATATGATTATAACACAGAAACTGCTCTGTTACAAAATTCCATGTTCCAAGCTTTGGGGTCTACTTTCTCTATACGTTTTTAAATCAAGAAATTCTTGTTGTTGTAGTTTTATCTACTAATCTTTAAAATTCTATTAAAAGAAATCAACTCTATGTGAAGACCCAAAAACGTCAGAATTAGGTAAATACCAATATTGTTTCCGATTCATCAATTCATTACTACTATTGTGTAATTTTGTCTCCATATTCATCTTTTCTTAGCACATTTCATTCTTTAACCATAAAACATTATATTAACATAATGTTATTGTACATCAAAAAGTTGGGTGTTACACAACAAGTTACCCAAGAAAGTAGTCATCTACCGTAATTACCGAGAGGCCAGTGCAAGCAACTTACTCGAGAAACTAACTTAATGGGTTTTGTGTCGGTTTAGTGTGATTTTTAATGGGTATTGCATGGATTTAATTTAGTGCATGTATTTTTAATTTTGTGGTTGTCGAAAAAGTAGAGGTGAGTGGGGACCAATTTAGGATAAGGCACCAAAGGGTAATTGGACCATGAAGTTCTTCTTACTGATTTGGCTAATCCTCGTTTCTCCCTTTCTTTTTCTTTGCCCGATTTGGAAGTCACTTGTTTAATAACGTGTCCACAATGGATAGTTAATTAAAAAAAAACCTGCCATCTTCTTTGTAGTAAGTTTTTTAGGAACAAAAATTGTAGCTTGCAGCTCCCTTAGTTAAGAAGTATCTCCCAAGACTCGGTTGCCCTCTAGTGAGCATACCCGGCCAAATCTAAGCATTTCTTGATTGTTTTTGCATCCCTTCTAAGCTAAGAAAAGTGAGGTCTTGCTGTATCTCTTCAGCCTTTGTCTTGCAGGACATTTCGGTAAGGATGCAATTCAAATAGCTCTTCTTCCATCCCCTTTAATCTTTTTTCTTATCCTCTCCGGTTACCTTATTTTTTCCTTCATTGACCCTTGATACTTCTACACACCATTTGCACATGAATCCATTGCTTTGGGCTATATTTTAGGGCCTTTCAATAGACTGGTTTCATAACGGATAACCACATTTTTTTCTCAAATTCCATATTTGTAGTCAATGTTATATGACACGGAATGGTGGGGGATAAGATTTAGGAAGTGAGAGAATCAGATTAGGTTAAATGGAAAAACGATAATCCGATAATTCCAGAATCGGGACTGGATTTTGGACGGCAATAACTCAACAATACGATTGATTTTAGGGCTGAAATTTTTAGTGGAACTCTGGGAAGAAGATAGGTGATAGTCCTCCAAAAATGAAGGAAATCAAGTGGATGGATCAGTCGAAATTTAATGGAACAAAAACGGCGTGCGAGAGATGCCTGTGAGAGGGAGATGCTCAAAGCAACTTTAATTCAAATTCCAAATTGAAAATTACAATCAAGCATTGGGTGAGTTTTTATCAGCTGAAAGAGAGGAAAAAAAGGAGGGAAAATTATGAGCCAAAGTAATGCAACATGCATGCTGAAAATGAAAATAAAGGAGGGAAAATTGGACTAATGAGAATGCAAGAATGTGATGGCCACGTGATCTAGCACCCCTTCAGCCAATTTTCCCTTCTTTCTTGGCTCAAAATACCCTTCTTTCAGCCAAGAATCCCTCATGCAAAATGTAACGACCCGATTC
The DNA here is from genome assembly GCA_003255005.1 of Begonia fuchsioides. Taxonomy (NCBI): domain Eukaryota; kingdom Viridiplantae; phylum Streptophyta; class Magnoliopsida; order Cucurbitales; family Begoniaceae; genus Begonia; species Begonia fuchsioides. The sequence goes on along the minus strand of QAOC01011347.1, from coordinate 3,793 downwards.
CCATGCCGCCGCTTTCTGCCTTACTTTACGTTACTTCACCTTACTTTACTTTACTTTACTTTACTTTGCTTACTCGCGGGCAGCCCGAGAACCGGTCCGTTACTGTTCTTACTTACTTACTTACTTACATTACATTGGTGGAAAACTTGTTTACTTTAATTTCTAAAAACTATTACCTTTAGTTCATAAAACAGTTTACAAGAAAACCGTCAATGATAAAAACATACATTTGAATTCCACCTTTATCAAAAATACATAATCATTCAATAACGTAAACTTACAGCGGAAGACTATAGTTCAAAATACATTCACTCTAAAATACTTTAAAATCCATCACACGAAAATAAGGGTATACATTTAATTACATCTTCAAAATACTCAAAACATTTTTATAAAATATCTGTGTGTGTCATACATGACTCCCCGTCGGTCATTGCTCAATAAACTATATCATTCGAACACCCTTCTGCTCTAACTTCTTCTTCAGTCGTAAGCACCTTTTCTTCCATTACATTTCCTACATTGCAAAGCCTAAACTATGAGCCTAAAGCTCAGTAAGAAACATAACTATAAAATGCAATGCATGAGTATGCTGTGTTGTTAAAACAATGCACAATTTCATTCACGTGTCTTAGGCTTCATATCTTACTTATCTTTGGAAATATTACAGGATCTCAAGAACACCCCCTTCACCTACTTCAACTTCTACTGTTCATGAGCTCACTACATTACTTCTTGGGGTGCTCAGGCCTGTAATAACTATTTTCTTTACTTTACTTTATGATATTCAAGTTCTTAATTCATCGGAGACGAAACATAATTAGCGTCCCATACCACCAATTATATCTCGCTACCTCCAACTACGTTGTAAAACATGCATGAAAATGGTTCGTAGACATTTTTCAAACTATGATGCATGACTATGTAACTATGAAAACATCTCTTAAATCACATTACATAACATGAAAATAAACATTCATCACCAAACATATCATACAATCAAACATGCAACACACATCAAACAATCATCGTAATCTTTGCAATGTAGTCCCACTTAAGGTCCAAATAATCTTAAATGCTAATTTACCTTAGATGCTTTCTTGAATCAATCCTCTTGAGTCCCTTCTTAATCGGATAAATGACCTAAACATGTAGATCATTCAAAGATCAGGAATCCGGTAAAGTTACCTGTATTACAGCATAAATAACTCACTATCCACTTATCCATTTGAGTCCATTCTAGTGGCATTGGATCACTCAAGGTGTATATTACATTTCATTAGAAGACCATAATTTCAATGGAGCTTCATAACTTCATGCATTACGCATAATTCCGAAACCGGTTCTAACACTCCTGATTTTCGACTCTTGTTTTCTATCCCGACTTCAAACAACCATAACTTTCTCTNCATGCTCACCTTCAGTCAAGACGCAAAACCAACCGTGCCAATCTTCATGAACTGAGGCTAAAGTTAACTGGAGACCTTCCGAAGCAATCTTAGGCGTTCAAGTCATCCAAGGGCTTAATTTATCTTTCTTAGCTTTTTATCTTTTACGTTTTTAGTATTTAAGTGTAACACTTGCACTTGAATGAATGAGAGAGAATTTTAGAGAAAATTGTGCATAGCACCTTCCTTCCGAAAGGTTTGAAGCTCCCTCCGACATTCCTTCTCCGGTGAGTCATATCTGGCCGAGCTTTGTCAACCCTTGCACGTACGATCGGTGAGTTTAAGGGTTTAAACTCCAATTCGGGCAAAATTGTGACCGAATATTAAAAACCCTAACTCTGTTCATACTTAACCGATTTCACACATTCAACATGAAATCTTCCATTTTCACCCATCAATTCAACCAAAACCATCATATTATCCTTACTGAACTTAAATAACTTCAAAGGATTGAAAAGTACCTTGAACTTAAGCTTCCACGAATTTGCTTGGGTCTCCTCCTTCAATACCTTGATAATAACCCACTCACTCGGGTTTGTGCTCAAAATCCTTTCAAAAGTTCAATTACAACATAAAAAAGTTATAACAAGGGTGGTTGGTGAGCCCTTTGAATTTATATTAATACTTTGAATATATAACTAAAATAGTCTAAATTATCAATTATCAAATACTATTAATGTTCACTNTGAGCCCGAACCCGACGTTGAAAAAAGTTTACTTGGCGACCAAGTAATCAAAATGCCTTGTCTTTATAACTAATACCATAACTAATACCATCAAGTGCAAAATTTACTTAAGAAATTATGATCTCATTTTAAGCTCTATTATAATTAATAAATTTTAAGTCTTTAACTAATGATCATAAGGCATTTTATTAGTAAAATGATCTCAATTTATTTTTTAAATAAAAAATTACTAATATAAATTCAAAGTCCAATTTATTAATTATACTAATATAAAAATAGTCTACATTTTAGTACTATTAATAAATTCAAATACTATTTACCTTGACCTCGGGTTAAGTGGTAAGTGTAGACTAAGATTGCCAAGTAAAATAGTTCAACTACTTGTGTTAACCCGGAGAGGGTTCATGAAGTTTTCGATGGTTATTTTATGGATTTTCATCCATAAAATCCGTGATCAATCTGTTGAATCTTCAGAGGATCTTCGACCGAGGCTTAAATAATTTATTTGGTCTACACTAATACTTTAAGTAAAATTTAAGTAAAATGGTATTAGTGAACTATCTCCGGTTATACTATTTTACTTTTTTAAGATAAAAAAGTAGTATCCATTTCATTTGCCTTGTGGTCATAGACCTTTTATTAGTGAACATTTATGTTCACCCAAGCCTTATGATACTACTTAAAGTATCTAATACCTTAAAATAAAAATAGTGAACATTTATGATCATTTATGTAGACTATTAGTATAACCCTAACATTATCAAAATGTAAAAGTTCAAGACCTTATTTTACAAGTAAGGTCATAAGGCATTTATTAAAATTGAGATCATTAGTAAAATGGCTTGGGTTCGGGGATGAACCGCCGTTCATATTTCTAAACTNCTATTATCTTAAAAATAGTATTTTAAGATAAATAAGATTAACATCAAATACTATTATCTAATACGTGTATGTATTATTTCAATTATGTAGACTATTAGTATAACCCTAACATTTATTAATTAGTGGCATAATTAGTGGTAAATAGTATTTGAATACCTTTTAATAAAAATAGTAATTTATTAAAAGGTCATTAATAAATGATCTCAATTTATTTTTTTATAAAAATAGTGAATTTTTATTAAAGTAAAATTTCAATTATGATCTCAATTCACAAATTTTAAGTAAAATGGTATTAGTTATAATACTTCGGCCCAATTATGGTCATAGACCTTTTATTAGTGAACATCGGTGATTAGCCAAAGCCATATTAAATTTATTTACTTTAATAAATTTGTAGAATTTTGGTGTTATAATTTTTCTTAAGATTGCTTACTATCTTAAGAAAAAATAGTATTTTTTCCTCTTTCTCTTCCTAAGATCATGGAATAACTATTTTACTTTTATTNAATAGATTACTTAAATCCTTTGTTCATATTTCACAATTCAATATTTTTTATTTCACTAAAAAATAGTATTAGTGAACTATTTTTAGGATTGCCAAAAAAACTTTAGTCGACTAAATTAGTAAGTGCAAGTTTACTTGTTAGGTCTTAGTCCTCAATTCACTATTTTAGGATAACCGGAGAGCAAATTCATTATTTCATTATCTCAAACTTCATGAACATGTTCCACTCTGTTCATGCTCACCTTCAGTCAAGACGCAAAACCAACCGTGCC
>QAOC01011343.1:10224-23754 GCA_003255005.1 Begonia fuchsioides | reverse complement strand
TGTCGACCGCTCGTCTATTGTGTCGACCGAAACTTACTTGAAAGTAGTCCTTTAGTATATTTAACCCAACTTACTTCATTACTTTTACTTAAACCTAGCAACCCTCAAACAATGGACTTCAAACAAACACCAATCATACCCAAACACTTGGGCCGGTGAGCGGTGTGATACACCCCAACAGAGTATTCTTATTCTAATTATTCATAATCGTAACTCATTCACATGTTTCTAATTTTCCAACATTCATAAAGAGAAATCTTAAACACTTTCATTTTTAAATCATAATTCTTAAAATAATAATGAGGGTTGTTACAACCACCATGATCGAATCCTTGCCTCGGCTAGTTCGTGGAAGGCCGAGAACAAAATCCATGCTAAGAGCTTGCCATGGATGGTCCGGCACCAGTAGTGGGAGCTATAACCCTTGAGCTAGGTTTCAGGTCTTGGCCTTCTTGCATACCATGCATCGTTCGTGTAACATTGCTTCATCCAATCGAAACCAAAGAAACGTACCCTTAGTTCGGTGAAGAGAGCGCTCCTTCGTGATAACGCGCCGGCAACCATGTTAGTGTCACCCTTTTTGTACTTATGATGTACAGGTACCTTTCCAAGAACTCGATCCATTTTCCATGTCTCCGATTAAGGTTTCCTTGCCCCTTAATGAATTTGAGGGCTTGGTGGTCGGTATGGATGATGAATTCCCATGGCAATAGATAATGTTGCCACACGCCAATTGCTCGGATCAAGGAGAATAATTCCTTGTCATACGTGAAGTAGTTGAGTGTCGCTCCCTTTAATTTCTCACTAAAGTAGGCTATCGGGTGGCCCTCTTGCATTAGGAGTTTTGATGTGGTCAAAACTCGCTTGACAAAGCTTTGTCCACTCAAACTCTTTTCCCTTATTTGTAAGTTCGGTCAACGGAGCCACAACTGTGCTAAATCCTTTGATGAACCGCTGGTAGAAATTGGCGACTCCATGGAAACTTCGGATGTTCGAGACGCTCTTCGGTGTGGGCCAATCTCAGATTGCCTTGATCTTCTTAGAATCTACTTCAACGCCGCCTTCGGATAATATAAAGCCGAGAAAGTGAATTCGGCTTTGGACAAATGCGCACTTCTTGCGGTTATCGTAAAGCTTGGTCCGCCGCAATGTGATAAAAAGCCGCTCCAAATGATCAAGATGGCTTGGCACGTCCGTGCTATAAACAAGTATATCATCGAAATAAACGATGATAAACTTTCCAAGAAACCCTCGTAGCACATTGTTCATAAGCCTCGTGAACGTACTCGGGGCGTTGGTAAGTCTGAATGGAATAACGAGCCATTCGAACAACCTGTACCGTGTCTTGAAGGCGGTCTTCCATTCATCGCCTTCTCGCATCCGAATTTGGTGGTATTCGCTTTTAAGGTCTACCCGGGAGAAGACCTTTGCTCCACTTAGTTCATCAAGCAAGTCATCGAGCCGTGGCATAGGGAACCAATATTTGATGGTAATATCGTTGATAGCTCGTCTATCCACGCACATACGATGACTTTCATCTTTCTTTGGCACTAGGAGTGCCGGGACCGCACATGGGCTTAAGGACTCTCGGATATGGCCCTTTGTGAGGAGTTCTTGTACTTGCTCTTGTAAGATTTTGCTTTCTTCGGGATTGAGCAGGTACGGTGGTCGGTTGGGCAAGGTTGCACCCGGTTAAAGATTGATGTAATGCTCGATCCCTCATAATGGTGGTAGACCGTCGGGGAGTTCATATGGGAACACATCTTCGAACCGGCCAAGTAGTGGTTGCACGACCTCGCGAATAATCTCCTCGTCATGGTCATCGGGCTCTCAGTGTAAGAGCACGATGATTGGGCCTCCTTGCCCGAGTGTGCACGCTAACTCTTTTTGGCCCACGAAAAGGGCCGTCTTGGCCGTGGCCTCTTTTCTTTCGGCCTCGTCCTTGGCAATTTTCTCTGGTGTCATCGGAGCCAAAACGATACTTCGTCCATCCATTTTGAAGGAATAATGGTTGGTGAAGCCGTTGTATATCACGCGTTGGTCGAATTGCCATGGTCGGCCGAGAAGTAGATGAGTGCGCTCATCGGCACCACGTCGCACGTGACCGTGTCTTTGTAATTACCGATCGCGAAGGCTATTCGGGTTTGTTTGGTTACTCAGACATCTTCACGGTCGGTGAGTCAACGAAGCTTGTATGGCGTTGGGTGTTCGGTGGTGGGTAGCGCGAGCTTCTCGGTCAGCTCGGGGGACGCGACGTTGGTGCAGCTCCCACCATCGATGATCAAGGAACAAACTTTGCCCTTGATCAAACACCGGCTATGAAATAGGGTCTCTCGTTGGTACTCTTCTTGCCGAGGATGAGTGGAGAGAACTCTTTGGACCATCATTAACTTTTGCCCTTCATGTGCGTGGCAAATCTCGTCTTCATCGGTCGGGACCATAATTTCAGCGGCTATGGTGGTCGGCTCATCCTATCTCACGATCTCCTCGGTTTCCTCAAGGATGGTCATGACACGCTTGTTCGGACACTGCGCGACTATGTGTCAGCGCCCGAGACACTTGAAGCATCGGATTTCTCGGGTCCTAGGTTGATCGGCTAGTGTGTCCGGCTGTTTAATGTATGTGGCTTTCTTGGGGGCCCACAGCTTCGGTGTTGGGGCCCGATCTTCGATCCTTAGCGCGGGCCGGTACGGTGGGCTCGGCTTTGGGGCTAAGCGTTGAGTGACCGCTTTGCCCTTTCTCTTGAGTTGTCTCTCGACCCGTAGAGCCATTTGAATTAGAGTGTCAAATGACTCCAAGGGTTGGAGCTCCACCACGTCACCTATGCCTCGATGAAGTCCACGGGTGAACAGCTCCATTATTTGCTCTTCGGGTTTGGCCAAGTCGCACCGAATCCAAAGAGTTTTGAAGTCCGTCAAATACTCATCCACCGATGAGTTGCCTTGTCTTAAACCTTGGAGCTGGAGGAATAACTCCTGGCGGTAGTGGCTCGGGACGAACCGATTCCGCATCAAGTCTTTCATCATGCACCATGTTGTAACTTTGCCTTCTCGATCCCTTCATCGTTGTCCTCTAAGGCTATCCCACCAAAGGGACGCATAGTCCGTGAGCTCCAAGGATGCGAGCTGGACTTTGAGTCTCTCGGAATGGTTGTAAAGGTCGAAAATAATATCGACCTTTTGCACCCAATCGAGGAACTTATCGCCGTTGGATGCCCCGTTGAAAGTTGGAATATTCAACTTTGGGAGCCGCCATTCTTCATCACGATCGAATTGTTGGTCGGGATAATAATCTTCATCATCGGATCCGTCTGATCCGTGTGGGCGGGCTCGATGGTGTCTGCCATGTTCAGGTCTCCGTCTATGGGGCAGAGTGGGCCAAGCCGGGTGGGCTCGGATGTGTTCAGCCATTTCGTCTAGCCGCTGCAGCATTGCGTCCATCCTTCGGTTGATGGCGTCGAATTGCTCTTGATTATTGTTCTCGGGATCCCGAGGGTCTCGGGGATCTGAGAACATCGTCTGCTCACTCGTACTGGCATTGTCGCGGCCGGTGTAGTGGATTGCACCACTAAGGTTCATCATGACCGAAATGGGTTCGAAAGAAAAATTTGTGGGTTTAGGAGAGAGAAAATGGTTTAGAAGGATGTCTTGGCTTTGATACCAAGATGATGTGTCGTCCAAAATTGACCAGCGCACCGTGATCGGATTTTGCGAGCACACGTGGCACATGTAAGAGATAGTGTGCGGCGGTCGGAAAAAGGGTGTGTGCAAAATATGAATTTGGGTTGCGGAAGTGGAATGGGCTGTAGATGGTGGGGAATGAAGGTAAGAATATGGAATTGGCTCGGTTAGATATGAGGGTGGCTCGGAGGGGAATATATGGACCAGAATCGGCTTGTGGAAGGGGTGGATAGCTCGGGGATGAAAATGAGTTTTCAGGAAGGTTTAGATGAAGGGAAAGGTCGAATAATCTTAACACTTGAGCAATCAAAGTTTTTGGATTAGTAGACCTCGGTAGTGTTCGGATATGACTCACCGATCACACTATCGAGGGGTGACGCACTCGGCCGAATATTACTCACCGGAGGGGAAACGTCGGAAAGAGCTTCAACCGTTGGGAAGAAGGTGCTAAGCACAACTTTGATTAAAATTCTCTCTGCCTTTCAAATGAAGGACGATACACTTTGATGTGCCACGGATTAGCACATCTAGAAGCGGAAGCAAACTATTTTCTAATGAGTTTGTTGATTTTGTAGGAAGCTTGTTTTATAAAGGTTTAATCAAGAAGCCAAAGATGAAGGGCATGGTGAGCCCTAGTTGTCAAGTGGGGTTGATGCATTTCATGGGCCAACCACACTTGATGAAGGAAGAGGAGTTCAAGGGTGGCACATTAAGGTGGCCCCAAATCACCAAAACATGAAGGGGAAAGCATGTTTTCCTTTTGACAACTTTGTGTAATAATTTAGTTAGTTTTATGTAATAATTAGGAGGATAATTAGTAGCTTAAATTTGTGCACATGTAAGGGTACTTAGTGTACCCGTGGCATGGAAGGGTGATCAAAACATCCATGGTGATGAAAACAACATTTCTGGTTTCGGCCCAAGCTGACCTTCGAGGCTTGTGCAGCCGTTTCGACAACCTTCCGGACCTGTTTTGGACAAACGTGCTTCTACAAAAATGTGGCCCACATCTTAAGGTTTCCAGCATGGGGCAGAACATAAACTTTGGACAACAACTGCCCAGCCAACGATCGCCATTACAGAGGCCTCCAGAAGATGGAGCGGCCCAAGAGCATCCAACCCATGGTGGCTGATCCATGGCCATGTTTGGCCCCAACGGAAAGGAAGGCTGAATTTCATCTTTGTCCTTCATGGGAGCAGCAGCTAGCAGCCCATGGAAGTGCCCAACCATTAGCCCAAAAGATACAAGTGTTCAAGTCCATTTGATTATGGACATTCCATCATTGGTTTGGCCCATCTATTAGGTTTTTGGTTTTTCACGTGAAAACCATGCAAGCTCCTCTCTTTTTTTTCTTTTGTTGTAAGTTAGTAAACGTGGCTGCAAGTGGAAAGGTCTTAGGAAGCCTTAGGGGATGGGTTTTACCTTCCCTTAGTGACCATCACTCTTGTTAGTGATGAAAGTCAAGGGTGGGCCCCTTTACCATACCTTGATGTTGGTTTAGCACTTAGGACTATAGGTGATAATCATGTGCCTTTTGTAGCTCGTGGGAAGGAGGGTTTTTACCCTTCCTTTCTCAGCATTTGCAGATAGAAAATGTTGAATGTTGAAGCTTGAAGCTCTCCCCATTTTCTCTCACGGCAAAGCAAATTCAAGGTGAGTAATATCCTTGATCTTTGGTTTGTAACGGTGTTGGTGCCTTGCTAGAGCCACTAAGCCCTATTCCAATCTCCCTTCCTCACTTGTTTAGGATCAAAGGCGAGTTTGGAAGTCCCATAGCTAACCTTCCATTTTGTTGTTTGCATTTGTGTTTTGTCTTTGTTGTTGGTTGCTGTTTTTTGGTGCTTACCCGAGTGAATTTGTGCAACAAAAGTCCAATTCGTGCCATTTCTGTTTTCCGTGAACAAAAGTCCCCAATTTTATGGCTGTGAGTTCCTCTTTCATGGCTTGAAATAACTGTTCTTTCCGTTTAGCCATAGCCACCTCCCTTTAAAAGTTATGCTTGTGTTTTCCCACTGCTTCCTACCCGAGTTCCTGAAATCGGGCAACTCTGTCCATTAATTTTCTATCCAGCATAACTCCTAGCCTACTCATGCTTTTTCTGTGAAACCACTTGCATTGTCTTCCCCTTTGATTGAAGTTGTTTTCTGCTTATTTTTACGATCCCAGACTCCCTGCATTGGAAGTTGTGTAGAAGTTTCCCCATCACCCCTGCACTGTTTTCTTCCTGTTGGTCTGTTTGTGCATCTGAAAGTGTCTCCGTGTATTTTAATGTTCCGCACGTGCTTGTAAGCTGAAATTCGGGTCACACTTAGTCCACTTCCTAAAGTTTCATTTGGCTGAGTTTATTTGACTTAATCCTGTTTGCATTTGGAATATTAACCGTTACACCTCACTGTTTCTGTCTTGGACTTTCTCCTTGGCAGATTACCCTTGTGTCTTCTTTCTCCCGACACTTCTCATAACCCCGAGCGTGTCACACTTAAATAAACTTAAACATAAAAACTAAAAATAAAATGAAAAGAAATAAACTAAGCCCTTTGATGGATCGGACGTCTTGCATCGCTTAGGAGAAGATCTTCGTTGACCGAATTTGGACCAAGGTGCTTCCCTTCAGCTGCTGGTTTGAACTAATGAAGATATGCTCAGCTAAATTTGAAAAGTAACCTTTGTGGGCCAAGGTTGGATTAGGTTTCGGGCATCAATAAGCTCGGCTAAATTTGAAGGGTCCAAATGACTTTCTCTTCATCTAGGAGTTCAAACCACTATGGATAAGCTCGGCAAAATTTGAAGGGTCCAGATGACTTTCTCTTCATCTAGACCGAGTGATGCGTGCGTAGCTGACCGGTGTTGACCCTATCTCAGACATCATTGGATTTGCTGCGTGCCATTTTGAAATGGAGGGTCCAGATGCTCTTATCTTCAGCTGAAAATATGAACCAAAAAGATATGCGCGGCTGAATTCGAATCGAAGACCAAGGTGGGTCGTCGAAGACTTACAGTTGATCGAGGGAATGCGCGCGCAGCTGACCGGGTTGATCAAATCTCAGACATTATGGGATCCGCGCGGGCCATTTTGAATTTAAGCTCTTGGATGAATCTAGCCTGAATGAGTGATGAAATTAAGGTTGAACCTAGATGCGGATCTTTCCATTTTCGGCTGATGGCTCGGAGGTGTGCGCGGTCGATTCAAAATGGTGACCCGGCGTTGACCTTATTTCAAACATATATGGATTCGCGTGGGCCATTTTGAAATGAGATCTTCGGACGCTCCTCCCTTGACTTGATTAGCATGAACCTGGTCTCTTTTTGAATTATAATCCCCGATGATCCGCTGATGGCTCCAAAGGTTAGTTGTGTGCGCGTGCGGGTGCTTTCAAATGCTGCCAGTTGATCTCTTCTCCGAACATCACGGGATATGTTCGTGCCATTTTTAATTTGTGACTTCGGGCACTCCTAGGCTGTCCGAAAATGAACAATGGCACGGGAATTTCTGATGTAAAGCCTTGTTGGTTCGTTGATGTCTTGAGGAGCTTATCCCGGGCGTCTATGCCTCAGACACCGGTAAATCTACGCTTGTCCATCTCGAGCCTTGTCCTTTCCTTGACCAAATAATCGGATTGCTTAAATATTCAAGCAACTTGTCTGATGGAATTTGGACAAAATCTCTTTGTTGACCGAAGGGAGACTGGGGCTTGACCGTGGCTTGACCGAAGGTTGACCATGGCTTGGTTACGGAGTTCCTTTGCGGGCCTTCGTGCGTTCCTTTTTCTGAGCTATTTTCTTCCTTCTCCAAGGTTTTATTTGCTGAAATAAACTAATGTTGCTGAGCTCGGCATTGGGTCGGCTGAGGATTTTGTCTTCGTGGTAGAACGCGGGATCCATAGGGATTGGACCGTGCGTTCTCTCACGTCGGCCACTTATTTCCAGTGGGCCGAAATCCTAAGGGATTTCGGCCACGTCGATAGCCTTTTGCTCATTGGTCGTCGTGGGGTGGTCGAGAGGTGGACCAATGGATGTGTCGGGGCCGGGAATGGCCAAACACCAAGTGATGGAATGTTTGGGCCGTTCCCGATCATATTCGGAAGGGGTTTCCGAGGCTAGGTTACCTGCAAAATGAGCAACTAAGTTAGTAAAATCATCTGGGCTTGTCGGGCTCGTTGGGGCTAGATCCATGGTGTGCTCTTGTTGCACATCAGGCCCTAAGTCATAAGCCTTAAGCCATAAGCCTAAACCTTAACCCCAAAGCCATATGCCCGCGACTCTAAGCCTTAAGCCATAAGAGCTAAGCTTTTAGCACTAAGCCCTCAGCTTTAACCCCGATCCTTAGGCCGTACGCAAAAAAATGTAAGCCCTATGGCATAAGCCAAAATTCATAAGCATTAAGCATTATGCCCTAAGCCACAAGCCATATGCCCAAACCAAAGCCCTAAGTTGTATGCATTAGGCCGTAGGCACTAAACCTTAATCTCTAAGGGCTAACCTTTAAGCCTAAAGCCATAAGCCTTAAGCCATAATTCATAAGCACTAACCCCTAAGCTCTTAGCCATAAGCCATAAGCCATAAGCCCTATGCCCGAAGCCCAAAACCCTAAGCCAAAATCCCTAAGTCGTAAGCTATACAACCTAAGTACTAAGTTGTACGACCAAAAGCATCATGCTTGAGTCCTAAGCCCTAATCAATAATCCCCAAACCCAAAGCCCTAAGCTCTAATCCCCAAACAAAAAGCCCTAACTTATTAGCCATAACTTGTAAGCCCTTAGTACAAAGTCCTAAGCCAAAGTCTAAGTGCTAACCCCAAGCCTTAACTAATAACTTCCAAGACCTAGGCCTGAAGCTCTAAGTCATATTTCTTCAGCCCTAAGCCCTAAGACCAAAGGTGTAAGTTGTAATGTCGTAAGCCGTTAGCCATAAGCCGTAAGCCACAATCCTAGGCCTTAAGGCATAAGCTATAAGCCTCAAGCCATAGGCCCTAAGTTGCAAGCCTTAATGACACGATTTAAGTAGGGGAAAATAGGAAGAACGAAGAAAATAAGGGAGGGGGTTGTCAAAAAGGAAGGAAGCCGAGAAGGAGGGTTTGGTGGCTGTTTTGTGGAGGTGGCTTTGGATTGGAGAAATGGAAGGAGGGGCTGAAATTTGGAAGGATTAACAGTGAGTGGAATAGGAAGGTGTAGTTCGGCGGGCAGATGGAATTAGAAAACAAACTTTGGAGGATTCTTTGGTGGATGAATGAAAAAGATAATCTCCAAATTTGAGAGAATTTGGATCACGGATGAAGGAGATATGATGAAGGAAGTGGAGGTGACTCAAATTTGTTTGGAAACTGAAGATCAAAGGAATGGCAAAAAATGGAGGGGAAAACGACATGGATGAAGAGCTAATGAATTGTAAACTCACCCTAATGACCACGAGGAGTGGATGGAGTGTTGCAGCATGGCTTAGCTTCTCTAGCTCGGAAGAGAAGTCAATAACCAAGGAAAATAAACCTTCTCAGTTGGCCTGATATAACTCACCGGTGCAGGAGAAGATTTGAGGAGCTTAGGAGAATTCAGGAGAATACGATAAAACTCAAAGTTTCTATTAACCAAAGCTACTTACAAAAGTGCCACGAGAGGGTTTATAACACCTCCCAAAAAGAAGAGAAAATATGCCAATTGGTTGAGTCACCAAACCCTAAACAAAAATGGCATATGCATGACTCTAAAATTTAAATGAAAATTAATTCTAGATATCCTTCAGCTAACCCACGAAATCTTCAAGGAAAATGGGATCACTTTACATGGAAGAGAGATGAAAGAAATCAAAAGTGCTCCCCCTTGTACGAGACCCATGAAACCCATGCAAAAACCCACTAGAAACCCACAAAACGCATGTCATACCCAGCAATACACACGTCAAAACCATGTGAGAATTATTCAGCAATGAAATAAACCTAAACCATGAGTAAAGTTTGTAATTAAAATGAACTTGCATGTGCCTTGCAAGGTTTAGGTGTCGGGTGGCTCGGTTGGCCTAATTTCTTTAAACAAGGGTAAGTAGTTTCTCGAGTAGTTTTCTTGCACTGACCTCTCAGTTATCACTTAGGTGGACATAGTAAACGGTGTCCAACTTTAATGTTCTACCACTCTCTGGAAATCTTGAGAAGTTGGTCACTTTTTTATGAAGACATCAACTTGCGTGGAGGCCCGGAGGGCTATTGAAATGGTGGAGGAAGTGTCGGAGGTCCACTTGTGCCGGAACCAAGTATTGTCTCCATGCTTTGAGTTCAAATGAAAGAATTGAAGCTGAACAAGGTTGAATTCTTCAATGATATAGGGAGCTACAAAATTACAAAATACATTAGATAAACATTCATGGCAAGAGAATTTTAGGGCCCTCCATATCATGTCACTGAAGCCATATGCCCTGAGTCATAAAACATAAGCCCTAACCCATAAGCCCTAACTCATAACCCCTAAGTGCTAACCACTAAGCCCTAATCTCTAAGTCCTAAGCCTAAGCCCTAAGCTATAAACCATGAGCCCTGAGCCATAATCCGTAAGCCTTAAGACATATGTGTAACTCTTAAGCAAAAAGCCAAAAGCCTTAAGCGATAATCCATAAGATATAAGCGTTAGCCCTTATGCCTAAGTCATAACCCCTAAACCTTAAACTACAAACTGTAAACCGTCAGCCCTAAGCCATAAGTCATAAACATAAGCTCAGATCCGTAAGCCTTAACCCATATACCCAAAGCTCTATTCAATAAGCCCAAAGCTAAATGCCCAAAACCTTAAGCCGTAAACCTCAAGCCATAAGCCCTAAGCTCTAAGCCAAAAGGAAAAATCTCTAAATCTATGGCGTAAGTTCTAACCCTTGGCCTTACACCTTAAGCCCTAAGCGCTAGCCGATAAGCACTAAGCATGAAGACTGAAGCTTGAATACCTAAGCCCTAAGAATTATGCCATAAGACCTAAGCCCTATACGTTCAGCCCTAAGCAATAAGATCAAAACCCAATTAATAAAGCCCTAAGTCGTAAGCCATAAGCCCTAAAGCCCTAAGCCCTAAGCACTATTACTAAAGCCTAATACCCTTACGGCCTACGTGGAATCCCTAAGCCTTAATCGCTAATCCCTTATCTAAAATCCCTAATTCATATGCCCTAAATACTAAGCCCTAAACCTTAATTACTAATCCATGATACGTAATCCTTATGTCTTACTCCAAAACGCTAAGAGCTAAGCACTAAGTTTTAAGCCTAAAGCCACAAGCACTAAGCACTAAGTAACAACACTAATCCCTAAGCCCTATGCCCTAAGCCCTGAGCATTATTCTTTAAGCCATAGTCATACGCCCTAAGACCTAAGCTTATGATGTGCCACTGTTGGCACAAATTTAAGAGGATACTAGAAGAATCATCACAAGGAGCGAGACTCGCAAATTGACTAACTTATTTGCTCGTTATGTAGGTAAATATTTAGAGAATGTAGGAGATAAAGAAGCTACTCTGAAGGATGAGGAATTGCCATACCATTTGATTACGTGGCAGCAAGATAATTGGTCCAGCCAAGCCATCAAAATAGCGAGCACAATGGCAATCAAACTAATCTGCCCTTGATGAACAACTCACACGTTTTTTTTTGTTGTCCACCATGTTTTAAGACCAAGCATGAGGTGGAGAGCTGCTTCTGGGGTCCCATAATCTCTTTTGCAGCCACTATTTTAGTGTTACCAAGTTACCTCCTTCTTTAGCCAATCAGATGGAAGCTTGCAAGTCTCCTTTTGTTCCCTTCTATCCAATCCGTTTTCACATTAAAATTCAGCCATCCCTTGATAATCTTTCAGCCTTTTATCACATTTTCCTCATCCAATCAGATTTCAACAAAATCCATGCAAGCCCACCATCTTTGCAGCCATTTAGTGAAAGACTTTCATCCTTCTCATCACCTCCAACTCTTGCAATCACATGTGAGCATGCAACCTGCCAGCCCACAATGGGAGGAAACCATCTATGAGCATTCACACTACTTTTTCATCTGAAAAATACTTTGCAACATACTTTTTGTTAACATGTTTTAACTAGAATTGAAGCAAAAATGTGATGGCTGTAATTCAAAGGCTATATAAGCCTTTATTAGCTCATTTTGTAGGGGTTGTTGAACATATAATATCCAGAGCATTTGCTGCTTTTAGTTTGTTCAACAATCCTCCAAACAGCCTTGCATTTAACCTAGTGAGTAATATCTGTGTGTTTGTAAGTTTTATTATCTTGTTCCTAGTTGCTAAATTAGTAACTTGCTGCAATATTCCCCAGTTCGTGCAAAAGGGATACAAGTGTAAGAGTGTAGAGTTTGTTCTTCGTTTCATCAATTCCACACTGTTCGTGTTGTGTTGTCCGATACCATTGGCACATCAGTTGGTATCAGAGCCATCCTCTTTCCGTAAATGTCATTCCCTGCCCGATATTCTACTCTAAGTGTTATCATGATGATGAGGAGTACAGCCAATACCCAACAAGCCCGTGAAACTAATGAACAAGCACAAGCTACCACTAGTCGAGTGGCTGAGCCGAGCCTGCAAGGCCAAATTGATGATTTGTATACTCCAGTGACTCATGGGAGAGGTAAGGGAGTTAAATAGAAAAATTCCTCGAGCCCCAAGGAAGAACTAGAAATGCGAGGAGAAGAGTTCCGCTGACCGATTCTGAGGAAGAAGTTTCGTTCGATGACGAAGAGGAGCACCACGTGTTTCCTAACCATCGGCGTGGTTCTCATAAAGAATTGAAGCACATTAAGGTTAGTGTACCGCCATTTAATGGCAATGGTAATGGTGATTTTTTCTAAAGCTGGCATCCGAGCGAGCAAGGCTCGGATTGGTACTGTTCCGATCCGAGCCAGGCTCGAGCTCGGAGGTGAGCCTGGCTTGAGCCCAAGGTCTGGGCTCGCAAGCTCGAGCCAGCTCGAAGGCTCGAATTGAGCTCGCGAGCCTGGATTTCGAGTTGGCTCGTGAGGCTCGCAAATGGCGAGCCTTCCTCCTCCTCTGCCAACTTCGTCGTCGTCGCCAATAGCCATCGTCGTCCGTCGGCCGCCATCGTCGTCCCTCGGCTGCCATCGTCGTCCCTCGGCTGCCATCGTCGTCCCTCGGCCGCCATCGTCACTGCTCGTTTGTTGGCCGCCATCGCATCGACTCCATCCCTCGCACGAAAGCAAAAGGAGAATGAGAAATCAAACCAAAATCAACGAAATCAAACAAAAAATCGACACACTTACCGGCGTCGCACAGATCATCGGCTCAGCGTTGCGAACCTCCTCATCTCTAGGTATTCATCAATTTGCAGCAACGAATCATCGCCTTACCGAGTCGCCGACCGTTTGTTTATTTCATCGTCGATTTGACCTTTGTGATGAACGGCAACGGTCGATTCGACCGTTGCCTGAACGATCGGCAACGGTCACACGACCGTTGTGCTGCGCGAGAGAGACAACGTCTCTCTGCAGATCTTCGCGAGAGAGACAACGTCTCTCTTCAGATTGCAGAGAGACGTTATCTTGCAAGGTTGATCAACGGTCTGATTTTCCCCCTATAAAAACGGCCATCAGACCGTTGATCAACTTTGATCAATGGTCTGATTTTTTCCCCTATAAAAACTAAACCCTTTCTTCATTACTTCTCAATCTTCTCTGAATCTTTTCTCAATCTTCTCTCAATTTTCGCATTCTCATTCTCAAATTTTAATCTCTCATTATTTTTTGATTTGATCTTCACTCTTTCAAAAAAATTCAACAAGGTATGTTTACTCTTAATTTCGTTATTATTAGTGTTTTAATGTATAAATTAATGTGTAATTATGAAATATAAACTAACATTTTTTT
>QAOC01011340.1:0-15805 GCA_003255005.1 Begonia fuchsioides | reverse complement strand
GTCTTCTTGCATATGGCTTAGGAATGATGGCCTAGAGCTTAGGGATTAGGGTTGAGGGTTGAGGGCTGAGGGTTTAAGGCTTAGGACTTACAGCTTAGTGCTTAGGGCATAGGACTTAGGGCTCAGGGCTTAGAGCTTAGGGCTTAGGGGTTATCCCTTACATCTTAAGGCTTTGGGCATAGGGCATAAGTCTTGAGGCTTAGGCTTAGCTATTTTATATTTAAGCTTTAGGTTTCGTGTTTAGGTCTCAAGGCTTAAGGGGTAAGGTCAGGACTTAGTGTTTAGGACTTAAGGCTTAGGATATCTTGCTTAGGTGATACGACTTAGGGAATATGGGTTAAAGTTTAGGGCTTTAAGCTTCATGTTTCATGCATTGCATTTAGGACTTAGTGCTTAGGGCTAAGGGCTAAGTGTTTAGGGATTAGAGGTTAGGCCCTTTGGCTTAGATTTTGGGTATAGGGCTTACAGTGAAGGGCTTAGGTCTCTGGGAATATGACTAAAATCTTAGATCTTTGAGCTTTATGATTTAAGCTTTAGAATTAAGGCTTAGGGCTAGGCTTATAGGTGAGAAAATAGGTCTTGCGGATTAGGGGTTACTGTTGAGGGATTAGAGCATAGGGCTTTATGCTTAGGGCTTCGGGCTTAAGGTTTAGGACTCATGGCTTAGCTCTGAGGGCTAAGGGCTTATGGTGTATGGCTAGGACTTAGGGCTAAGGACTTATGGTTTAGGGCATATGGCTTATGGCTTTGAGGATATGGCTTAGGGGTCAGTGCCTAGGGCTTAGGGATTACAGCTTTAGGCTTGGAGCTTTTGGGCTTAGATCTTACAACTTAGGAATATGGTTTAAGGCATGGATTAAGGAATTATAGCTTAGGGCTTATAGCTTTGGTCTCATACCTTAGAGCGTGTGTCTCATGGCTAAATCAATAGGGCTTTCGTTATAAGGCTTAAGGCTTAGGGCATATGGGTAATGGGTTATGGCTATAGCCTTCAGGATTCAGATTTATTGCTTAGAGTTGAGGGTTTATGGCTTAACCGTTAGGCCTTATGTCTTAGTGCATAAGACTTAGGGATTTGGTATTCATGCTTTAGTCTTTAGGCTTATGTCTTATGGTTTAGCACTTAAGGCTTACGACGTAGGGCTTAGGGCTTTAGGCTCTTAGCATAGTGCTTATGGCTTGGGGCATAGTGCTTACGGCTCATGGAATAGTGCTTATGGCGTGTGGCTTAGGAGTTAGGGCTTAGAGCTTAGTGCTTAGGGCTTTGGGCTGATTGCTTACCTTCTAGAGCTTAGGGATTTTGGCATATAGCTTAAGGCCTAGGCTTAGTTCTTTGGGCTTAAGCTTTGGCCTTCGAGTTTAGGGCTAGGGAGTTAAGGGATAAAGGCAAAGGCTAAAGTGATAGGCTTAGGGCATATGGCTCAAGCCTTAGGGCATCACGTTAAGGACTTAGGGATTTATGATTATTGCTTAGTTCTTAGGGCAAATGGCTTCTGCTTTGGGCTTTTGACTTTAAGCTAAGGTGTAACAACCCTCGTTTATTTTAAGAATTATAATTTTAAAATGAAAGTATTTAAGATTTTTCTTTATGAATGTTAGTTATGATTATGAATGATTGGAAGAAGAATACTTTGTCTGGGGTGTATCACACTGTGCACCGGCCCAAGTGTTTGGGTTTGATTGGTGTTTGTTTGATGGTTGCTAGGTTTTAGTAAAATAATGAAGTATGTTGGGTTAAATACACTAAAGGATTACCTTCAAGTAAGATCCAGTCAACCCCATGATTTAGGAGGGGTCGACACAAATGGAAGTTTCGGTCGACCCGGGATTTAGGAGGGGTCGACACAATTGTGTCTTTGGGTCGACCCCAAGAATTAGGCGGGGTCGACACAATTGTGTGTTTGGGTCGACTCCATGAATTAGGTGGGGTCGACACAATTGTGTGTTTGGGTCGACCCAAGGATCGAAGAGGGGTCGACACAAAATGTTCTCTGGGAATACGTTCGGTCGACACAATAGACGTGCGGTCGACACAAAATGTTCTCTCGGAATACTTTCGGTCGACACAATTGACGTGGGGTTGACACATTCCCGATTTGAGTTGAAAAGTCAGCCACAACGTGGAGGATCTGATTGACGGATATAAAAGAAATATTGGTTTTCGTTTAATTAAGGACATGAGAAGGCTTGGTCTACCATTCCCCAACAAGCATGGTTCCTTCTCCGTACTTACTCATAGTTAGAGCTATCAAGTTGATCAAGAGAAGAGTGAGGTTAAGAAAGAAAGGGAATATCATGAGAGAAAAGAGCGAGAAAGGGAAGGGAAGAGGAAAACTCTGAAAATTTCGCAGAAGCTGAAGCTCAAGGTAATATTATATATCCTCTGAGTTTCTTTTAGGATTCAGTAAGGTTAATATGAATGTATTGGATGAGCTGGTGGGTAAATATGGAGGATTTTAGGTTAATTGCTGTGAAATCGGTTAATCATGTATAAATCTAGAGTTTTTGAGATTCGGTCAAGTTTTAGAGCGAATTAGAGTTTATGTCCTTTATAAGAGTTAAGGTAGACTCTTATACTGATCTATAGCCGTTAAAATCACTAAAGTCTAAGCTATGTAGAAAAAGTTATGGATGTCGCAAGTCAGTGTACGAAAACTGGGGAGAGTTTGGGTCGACCCCTGAAATTTTGGATCGACCGAAACTCGATTTTAAAAAGGCGACGCTTCTGTTTTGTCGACATGGGTCGACCCCTGAAACTTTATGTCGACCCAATCACTGTTCAAACAGTGAATGCCCTCTGTTTTGTCCACGTAAGTCGACATGCGTTAGTTTTCTAAATTTTGTGTCTTCTAAGAAGTTATAGTAGACTCCTTAAGGAACAATTGAAACCTTAGTCATCAGGAATGGATCAATATAGAGGAAGTAATATATGTTCAAAGTTGAAACAGAAAGTTAAGACTTTGTGCAAATTTTGATCCGAATATGATTTATAGGTTTAAGCCATCGATTGGATTAAGAAGGAGACTCAAGTGGATCAACTCAACCTAGCTGCTAAGGTAAGTTAGCATTAAGATTATTCGGCCCTTAAGTGGGACTACATTGCAAAGATTAGGATTATGGTTTGATGTGTGCCGCTTGTTTGTCGCATGACATGTTTGGTGATGAATGCTTATTTTCATGTTATGTGATGTGATTCAAGTGATGTTTTCATGTTCATATGGTCATGCATCATAGTTTTACAAAATGTCTACGAACTATTTTCAGGCATGGTTTTACAACGTAGTTGGAGGTAAACGAGATATGATTGGTGGTATGGGACGCCAATTATGTTTCGTCTCCGATGAATTAAGAACTTGAATATCAGAACAGTAAAGTAAAGTAAATGGTTATTACAGGCCTGAGCACTCCAAGTAGTAAGGTAGTGAGCTCACGATCATTAGAAGTTGAAGTAGGTGGAGGGGGTGTTCTTGAGATCCTGTAATATTTCCAAAGATAAAGAAAATATGAAACCTAAGAACCGTGGATGAAAATGTGCATTGTTTTAATGACATAGCATACTCATGCATTGCATTTATAGTTATGCTTCTTACTTATCTTTAGGCTCATAGTTTAGGCTTTGCAATGTAGGGAATGTAATGGAAGAAAGTGTGCTAATGACTGATCAAGAAGTGAGAGCAGAGGAGTGTTCAAATTATACCGTTTATTGAGCAACGACCGACGGGGAGTGATGTAACGCACACACAGTTAGAATATAAAGTGTTTTGAATGTCTTGAACGTTTTGAAGATGTAATGATATGTATACCCTTATTTTTGTGTGACGAATTTTAAAGCTTTTTAGAATGAATGTATTTTGAACTATAGTCTTCCGCTGTAAGTTTAAGTTATGAAATGATTATGTATTTAAGATAAAGGTGGAACTGAAATCGTTGTTTACGAGAATGTATGTTTTTCAAGTGGACGATTTTCCTTTTAAACTATTTTATCAGCTAAAGATAGTTTTCAGAAATTTAAAGAAAATGAGTTTTCCACCCAAGTAAGTAATTAAGTAAGCAAGAAGCAAGTAACGGACCGATTCTCGGGTCGCCACCGAGCAAGTAAAGTAAGAAAGTAAAGTAAAGTAAAGTAAGTGAGGTAAAGCTAGCAGGCGGTGGTTTGGGAATCAGGTCGCTACAATTATGGTATTAGAGCAAAACACACACGAGTGAATAAGGGAACGAAAGGGTTAGTATACTGGGTTAAGTCGGCCCTCTAGAAAGCTCAATAACTATATCATTTGCATACTTTGATGTTATAGAAGGATTAAAGTCTAGTGGTAATTATTTTAGAGTACTAACGATGTGCTTGATAATTGAAGGACTATGAGGGGAGGAAGAATAAATATTCCAGAGGAGGTAATATTGTAAAGGTGTGGGTCGATTTTTCTATGATGATGCTCCATATGAACAAAAATCACCGTCTAATGGACGAACGGCTGCGAAACGATCTTACCTTAATGTGGAGGTTGAGAACTTGGATTACAGGTATCCTATAAAATATGAGCAGCAATCATTGGAGCATGGGGCAGTAATTTTGTTGATGGTGAAAGTTCATATTACAAGAATTTTTATCGAAATGATTTCGATAATTCTAAGCTTATTAGATATAGGTACATGTGATAGTCATATCAACCATATCAAAATGTATCCTCTACCTCATACTATGGAAAAAACTGGAATCAAGGTACCTACAACATGAAATTTAGATATAAAGCTTTCTGAGTATACAAGGATTGAGGAGAAGTGACGAATATGAGCCAAGGGCAATAGATTCTGATGAAAGAAATAGGAGTACGAATCATCCTCAATGAGGTGTTTTTATTCCTAGGAATGAGCATGAAGATTATCTTTACTCTAAACTAGGCAGAACAACAAATCATGCTCATGATTATGCTCAAGGGAGCTTAAATAAAATGACTCACTTGCATACTGAAAGAGTGAGAATTTCAGTAAAGCAAGATGGTTGATTTGTAGATGGTTCGGATGACCATATTGAAGTGGTAGGTAAGGATTACAGAATGTCTCATTTAGACGATTATCAGTATTCTCATGCCTCAAGTAAGCGTGACTATGGAAGAAAAGAAATAATTGAAATTTCACAATGAACTTTCTAGTCATCGTGAATCCATGCATAACCAAATCATAAAAACATGGATGGGTTGTAATCAATGGAGAGTTATGATTCAGATAAATAGGTAGATGTTGACAGATCAGTTGGAAGTAAATATACTCACGAAAAAGAAGTAAGAGCTACTAATTATAGGATGAATATATCTGGTGAGTATGAGGCTTCAAGAAACTACCACGGTTTACCCCAGTGACAAAGACATTCTTGCTATGGATTCGACAAGGGAAACAAGATTTAAAAAGGAGAAAGACAGAAAGTAATTAAAATATGCCTAGAGTATTAAGTAAGGGGAGTTTCGTAAATCTAGGAGATTGAATGTAAGGGTTTTCAGAAGAATTAGTTAAGGAGGTAAGGGACAAATATACCTAGAAGACGTTTTGAGGTTTATCAAAATTTGCCCCACACTTAGATGAGTAAAGAAAAACTTAAAGTGTACTAGTATATTCAAGGTCTAAAGTTGGAAACTTATTGAAGAGTTAAAGTAGCTGGTACCAAGATTGTTAATCATGCTAATGTGGTGGTTAAGAATCTTGGAAATTTAGATGTGACGTATGAGGTATAAGAAATCTTTGATGAGAAACTCTTTGAACCAATAATACCTCAATCAAGTAAATAATGACAACCATTGAGAATAACAAAAAGGATCAAGTGAGAATAAGCTCAAAGGAGGTAAGGCAAAAAGTAATTTTTAAGGTTCTTCTCAAGCCAAGTTATGCCATAGACTTAAAGGAGGTATTTTGGAAAATGTGCTATCGGCACATGACGATTTAGTTAAGTGCAAAGAGAATAGAGTGTCTAGTGAGAAACTATTCCCAAGTGAAAAAGTAACAACCAAGAACAAATTCAAGGATGGGGAAATTAAGTAAGCTAACGATAATGGATAAGTGTATGTCATCAGAGATTGACAACTTGTTCGATTAAAATGGACGATATTTCAAGATGACATTCATAAAGAATATAAACATTATGAGTTTTTTGGAAAATATCTGTTAGAGAAACAAATGCACCAGTAGCTTTATGGACATAACAAGTTGAATGCTTCAAACATTTTGGACAAGTATGTGGAGATGCAC
This sequence comes from Begonia fuchsioides, assembly GCA_003255005.1. Lineage (NCBI taxonomy): Eukaryota > Viridiplantae > Streptophyta > Magnoliopsida > Cucurbitales > Begoniaceae > Begonia > Begonia fuchsioides. Next base: position 9,568 of record QAOC01011340.1, on the reverse strand, counting down.
ATCTAAAAGATAGTAAGATTAGTTGGAATATCAATCTCCATTGTTATAGAAAGACCATGAGAAAAGTTTAGAAATATGAACGGCGGTTCATCCCCGAACCGGTAGACGAATCAAAAGGGCAACCTAAATTTAGAAGACACAGTGAAAGCATGAGTGTTGAAGTTTCAAAGTGTCGTAGAGCAAGTTGTTGCCCTTAGCAGAGTTTACTTACGCTCATTACTACTAAGCTACAATTAGTACAACCTTTATAAGGTGAAGAATGATGAGAAGTGTAAATTACCCCAAATTAGATAACACTAGAGAAGCGAATTATATGATCCAAATATGTTACAACAACTCAGGGATCAATATGCATGATTATGAAAAGGATTTGAGTGTCACTAGACCAAGATGAGGGCTATGCTAGCTTAGACAGGACTCAAGTTTTGTTAAGGAAACATGGTATACTTTAAAAATTTATCATTTAGAAGAGTAAGTGTTTTGGTACGAAGGAGGAAGACTCATCCCAAAAGCTATTGGACTTGTCTTGATTATAACTGAGATTGAAAAAGCAGCATACAAATTGGGAATTTTCAACTATGCAAGGATTATACCAGGTAGGTCTCACATCGATATCGAAAAAGTTCATATGGATCCCAATTAAGTGAAGGAAATGAAAATGGTATAGGGAGTTTAGGTTTGAATGTAAATTTGAATGTTTGAGGCTGAACAAAGGTTAAATTGAGATACAAATGTAGAAGGATGAAAATTAATCAATAGTTAATACAATCAAATGACTTAGAAAATATTAGAATGAGAGTTGTGTTTGAATGATAATTGATTAATGAATGGAAAGAAGGATTGGCGTTAGATTGAGAAGAGATGAAGGGGATGATTAAAAGGTTACGAAGGAGAAGGGACAGTAACCTTGAATAAAATAATAAAGAAAATGTAGGAAATATTTTGGTTACTTAGGATTTTGTAGTCGGATTGCCTACAATAAACAGAGGAGCAAGCAATAAGAATACTGGATACTAAGATAAAGGTGTTGCAGAACAAGCAAATCCCATTGGTGGAAGCTCTATGAGAAAAATCATAACGTGGAAGAAGCCACCTGGGAAAGAGAACAAAAAATGAAGGAAAAGTATCCAGAGGTGTTTGAAGTCTAAATTTTGAGGACAAAATTTTTTATAAGGAGGGTAGAATGTAGCAACCCTCGTTTATTTTAAGAATTATAATTTTAAAATTAAAGTGTTTAAGATTTTTCTTTATGAATGTTAGTTATGATTATGAATGATTGGAAGAAGAATACTCTGTCTAGGGTGTATCACACCGTGCACCGGCCCAAGTGTTTGGGTTTGATTGGTGTTTGTTTGATTGTTGCTAGGTTTAAGTACAGTAATGAAGTAAGTTGGGTTAAATACACTAAAGGATTGCCTTAAAGTAAGATCCGGTCGACCCCATGATTTAGGGGTGGGTCGACACAAATGGAAGTTTTGGTCGACCCCAGGATTTAGGAGGGGTCGACACAAGAGTGTATTTTAGGTCGACCCCATGATTTAGGAGAGGTCGACACAATTGTGTGTTTGGGTCGACCCCCGGAATTAGGTGGGGTCGACACAATTGTGTGTTTGGGTCGACACTAGGAATTAGGTGGAGTCGACACAATTGTGTGTTTGGGCGACCCCAGGATCGAAGAGGGGTCGACACAAAATGTTCTCTGGGAATACATTCGGTCGACACAATAGACGTGCGGTCGACACAAAATGTTCTCTGGGAATACTTTCGGTCGACACAATTGACGTGCGGTCGACACATTCCCGATTTGAGTTGAAAAGTCAGTCAAAATGTGGAGGATCCCGATTGACGGATATAAAAGAAAGATTGATTTTCGTTTAATTAAGGACATGAGAAGGCATGGTCTGCAATTCCCCTACTCGCATGGTTCCTTCTCCCTACTTACTCATAGTTAGAGCTCTCAAGTTGATCAAGAGAAGAGTGAAGTTAAGAAAGAAAGGGAATATCGTGAGAGAAAAGAGCTAAAAAGGGAAGGGAAGAGGAAAACTCTGAAACTTTCGTAGAAGCTGAAGCTCAAGGTAATATTCTATATCCTCTGAGTTTCTTTTAGGATTCAGTAAGGTTAATATGAATGTATTGGATGAGCTGGTGGATAAATATGGAGGATTTTAGGTTAATTGCTGTGAAATCGGTTAATCATGTATAAATCTAGAGTTTTTTGAGATTCGGTCAAGTTTTAGAATGAATTAGAGTTTATGTCCTTTATAAGAGTCAAATTAGACTCTTATACTGATCTATAGCCGTTAAAATCACTAAAGTCTAAGCTATGTAGAAAAAGTTATGGATGTCGCAAGTCAGTGTACAGAAACTGGGGAGAGTTTGGATCGACCCCTGAAATTTTGGGTCGACCGAAACTCGATTTTAAAAAGGCGATGCTTCTGTTTTGTCGACATGGGTCGACCTCTGAAAGTTTTTGTCGACCCAATCACTGTTCAATTAGTGACAGCCCTCTTTTTTTTCCACGTAAGTCGACATGCATTAGTTTTCTGAATTTTGTGTCTTCTAAGAAGTTATAGTAGACTCCTTAAGGAACAATTTGAAACCTTAATCATCAAGAATGGATCAATATAGAGGAATTGATAGATGTTGAAAGTTGAAATAGAAAGTTAAGACTTTGTGCAAATTCTTATCCGAATATGATTTATAGGTTTAGGCCGATTGGATTAAGAAGGAGACTCAAGTGGATCAACTCAACCTAGCTGCTAAGGTAAGTTAGCATTAAGAATATTCGGCCCTTAAGTGGGACTACATTGCAAAGATTAGGATTATTGTTTGATGTGTGCCGCTTGTTTGTCGCATGACATGTTTGGTGATGAATGCTTATTTTCATGTTATGTGATGTGATTCAAGTGATGTTTTCATGTTCATATGGTCATGCATCATAGTTTTACAAAATGTCTACGAACTATTTTCATGCATGGTTTTACAACGTAGTTGGAGGTAAACGAGATATGATTGGTGGTATGAGACGCCAATTATGTTTCGTCTCCGATGAATTAAGAACTTGAATATCAGAACAGTAAAGTAAAGTAAATGGTTATTATAGGCCTGAGCACTCCAAGTAGTAAGGTAGTGAGCTCACGATCATTAGAAGTTGAAGTAGGTGGAGGGGGTGTTCTTGAGATCCTATAATATTTCCAAAGATAAAGAAAATATGAAACCTAAGAACCGTGGATGAAAATGTGCATTGTTTTAACGACATAGCATACTCATGCATTGCATTTATAGTTATGCTTCTTACTTAGCTTTAGGCTCATAGTTTAGGCTTTGCAATGTAGGGAATGTAATGGAAGAAAAGGTGCTAATGACTAATTAAGAAGTTAGAGCAGAGGAGTGTTCAAATTATACCGTTTATTGAGCAACGACCGACGGGGAGTGATGTAACGCACACACAGTTAGAATATAAAGTGTTTTGAATGTTTTGAACGTTTTGAAGATGTAATGATATGTATACCCTTATTTTCCTGTGATGGATTTTAAAGCTTTTTAGAATGAATGTATTTTGAACTATAGTCTTCCACTGTAAGTTTAAGTTATGAAATGATTATGTATTTAAGATAAAGGTGGAACTGAAATCGTTGTTGACGAGAATGTATACTTTTCAAGTGGACGATTTTCCTTTTAAACTATTTTATCAGCTATAGATAGTTTTCAGAAATTTAAAGAAAACGAGTTTTCCACCCAAGTAAGTAATTAAGTAAGCAAGAAGCAAGTAACGGACCGGTTCTCGGGTCGCCACCGAGCAAGTAAAGTAAGAAAGTAAAGTAAAGTAAAGTAAGTGACGTAAAGCTAGCAGGCGGCGGTTCAGGAATCGGGTCGCTACATAAGGGCTTTAACTAATGGCATAGACTTAGTGTTTATGCCTTTATGCTTAGAGCTCTAGGGTTTGGGATATTGGCTTAGGGCTTACAACTTAAGGCTTAAGGATTAGGACTTTAGGCTTTTGGCGGAGGAATTAAGGCTATGAGCATAGGACTTTTGAGGTATTCCTTATCACTTAGAGAATATGACTTAGGGCTTCGGGGTTAGGGTATAGGGCTTAGGAATTAGGGTTGTTGCTTAGGGCATAGCATTTAAAGTTTATGACTTTAGGTTTTAGGCTTAGAGTTTTGAGCTTAGAAGTTAAGGCTTAGGGATTAGGGTTTAGGGCATATGACAAAGATTACGGCTTAGGGACTATAGCTTAGGGTTCAGGCTTATTACTTATGGTGTGGGTCTTATCATTTGGTGATAGAGATTAGGACTTAGAACCTATGGCTTACGATTTAGGGCTTTAGGCTTCGAGCTTATTACTTAATTCTTAGGGTATGGTGCTTAATATTATTCTATGATTATGAATATTTAAGTTGGGCCTAATTTTTTGATAAATGGACTTCTGTTATTGATTGTACCTTAAATTTTGCAATTTATTTTAAACTTTTGAGTCAAATCCTGGATTTTCTCTAGTAGATTTGGGCCATCTGACCTGGCATTTCTAAATGTTCCCGTTCCAGTTTCAGACACTAAGGACTTAGGCTTAGGGCTTAGAGATTAGTGGCTAGGGATTAAGGCTTAACACTTAGGGCTTACGGCTTACGACTCAGGGGCTATGGCTAAGGATTTGTGCTAAAGATTTTTGGTTTAGGGCTTTAGGTTAAGGCTAAACTTTGTAGTGCATGCCTTCTCCCTTTATAACTCTCATCTAATGCTAGCTGCTTCGGGCTTAAGGGTGTGAGTTTGATAAGTCTTCCTTCGTGCTTGAATGAATAAAAATTCGTGTAGCCATCATTAACAACTTTTTGATCAGATTGCCACGGCCTCCCGAGAAGCAAATGACCGACACTCATAGGCACTACATCACAAAGTACCCGATCCTTATATCCACCAATAGAAAATTCAATAACAGCTTGTTTAGTCACCTTAATGTCTTCCTTATCATTCAACCACTTAAGCAAATACGGTCGAGGGTGTGTAGTGGTTTGCAATTTCAACTTCTCCACCATTTCTTTTGAAACTCCATTGGTTTAACTTCCCCCATCAACAATGAGAGAGCATACTTTCCCCATCACCAAACACAGGCTATGAAAAATATTTTCTCGCTGCATGTCTTCACTTGTGGCTTGAGTTGTCAAAACTCTTCGTATTACCAAGAGGGGTCCCTCTTGCGCTCGACAAACTTCTTCAATTTGTTCCTTTTCTTCACGAGTTTCTTCTGTCTCTTATTCCTCACTAATGACTTCTAGAGTGTCCTCTTGAATCAAGATAACTTGTTTATTGGGACATTGTGAAGCAATATGTCCAAGGCCGAGGCACTTGATTTCCTGAGCCTTTGGTCTTGCAATGTCTTGGATTTCCTTCTTTTGTTCCACAACTTTTGATGGCAAATTTCCAGCAAATCGCCCCTTTTCTTCAACCTTTGGTGAGGGCTTCAATGGAGTGTTTGGTTTAGGAGTGAATCGGGTACTGATTTCTTTTCCCTTTCTCCTCATTTGCCTCTCCACTTTCAGTGCTAATTGTACTGCACCCTCCATTGACTTGAAAGGTTGTAATTCAACAATATCTCTAATCTCTTTGTTTATCCCTTTCAGAAACCTTGCAAGCACCAACTCCTCAGGTTCCTCTAATGATGTGATAATGGAATGATGGTTGGGTTGGTTAAGGAGAAATAGAGAAAGAAAAGAGGGGGAAGATGGGAGAGGTTGATTCGGGTGAAGGAAACACAGGGTTAAATGTCTCTTGCTAGATCTCTGGCGGCCTATGGATTTATAAACTGAAATTTGGAAGGAAGGTAGATGGGGGTTTATGGGTCAAAATATAACGGTAAATGGATGGGGGAATCCGAAGATATTTAAAAAATGGCTAGAGTGCTAAAAAATGAGCTCTCGGGAAAGGAATATCGGAAAGTGGTAAACGGAGGGATAAACCCAAATGTAGGAGAAGCTTTGGGGTTCACACCCTTACCTTGGATTCCACTTGAACGTAGTTGAAGGAGTGTGGTATGGCTTAGCTAACCCAAGCTTTAATGGCAATCAAAACTGGAGTGGAGCTCTCGGTGGTTTCCGGATGTAACTCACCGAAAAACCCGACTCTTGGAGGAGGAGAAACCACCAAGGAAATGAGATGCAAAATGCAATCTTTAATTTGAAACTTCACTTCCTCCAACTGAGCTCAAAGTGAGCTTAAAATCATCCCTAATTTGGGGAGGGAGGACTCCCGAACTGATTAAAAATTTTCTTTACCCGAAATGGCAAAACAAAGTCGAAAAACAGCTAGGTGGTCCTCCTAGGAGTTACCCGAAAAGGAGGCACCAAGGCTGACCATGGTCCCCCTCTTCAACACCCCCATCTGAAGCACAAAAAGGGGCCTTCACGTGGCTAACCTGTCAGCAAAATAAAACCCGAATACTAACCGAAACATTCCATCTAAAACTACTCGGCAATTGTTCAATCCGACAAAACGATAAAACTAAATGACATCATAAACATGGGCCTTCATCCCTCCATGTGGACTTGGGCTGATGAAGAACTTGAGTGAAATTGTTTTGGAACTCCCTCCTCTAGGTCTTGCATGGGCCATGCAAAGGTCGGATCCTCGGTTAAGTTGATGTTGTCTCGGGCTGCCTCCATCTCCCTCTCTCTACTTTGCTCTGTGGGAATTAAAGAGAATTCCCAAGTGAGAAGATGTTTGGGCTGTCTTTGATCTTCCAAAGTTGGCTCTCCCATTAAGGTTCCTTGCATAAATAGCCCTACAAAATGAACAAAAATGTTAGCAAACTTCTTGGCTCGGGCTCGGGTTATAGGCCCTCGGGATGTATTCTCAGTGTTGGTCTCCAATGGCACATCATCCTTCTCTGGTTCTTGAGGGTTTGTCCTCAAATCCAGAACTTTAAGTATCCTTTCAAGGCCTCTTATCCCCTCCTTAGGATGCTCGGTAACTGTCCCATTCTTTATATCCTTTGGCTCAGTTATGCTCTTCCAACCATAAGTGGTAAGTTGTCTCAATCCCATGACAATCGTCTTTCTTGGTTTCTTTTCTCTACTAGTGAAAGTTTCGTTCCCCTTAGGATCCATGTTAACCATCTCTAGATGGTGCTAAGCAATTAGCCACATCATAAATGAAGATTGGGTAAAAAACATACTCTGAGGTGTTATGCCAAAAACTTGAGATAAGAAAAACGAAATTCCAAAAATACAAAGGCAACACTTGGTAAAAGCAAATGAATTATTTCCATAGCTCAAAACCTCATTTAGCTTTCCACCGTCAATTAAAATGTGGTGTTACATTCCTTTTAACCACCAATAAAAAGTTTGTGCCCATAAATTTCCAATAAGGTCACTGATCCAATATATGTCAAAACAACAATGCAACAATTTCATAAAAATCTACGAAGGCATGCAAGGAGTCCATAATAGTAAATGTGTCCATATAATACCAAGTTATTTGCCTCGTCATAATGCACAAAGAATCCACGTAGATGCTGTCAAGCCAACCAATCTCAAGAAGATAACTAAGAACTTGATCAAATGGATCATACCTCATGGCCACAACCTTTTGCGGTTTGTGGCCACTTCATCCTCAAGGTCTACTTGGATACAATGATATTCCATTATAAACTCTTCAAAATCATTTGTCCTTTCCATGCAAGGATGAGATGTTGCTGCCAATGAAGGGTTGTCTATGATCTCTTATTTGTTAGGCTAGTGAAGATTCTCGAAGATATCATTAGAGTTGTCGGATTCCGCGGAAAAATGATTTTCCTCAAAACCGACAACATCTTCAACTTGCTCGGTTTGTACCTCAACATTTTCTTCCACTTTTTTGTTGGAGAGATGCAGCATAACTTTGATTCAACTTGTGAAGATCTTGACGAAATTCCAACACAAGGAGCTTGAGTTCATCCAACGATTCATAATATTCCGATTCAAGGTAATCCGAGTAGTGACTTTTTGCTCCTCGGTTTGATCTCGAATGTTGTGCAACTAGTGAATACAAATTATCAAAATAAAACAAAAAAAAGACGGAATCAAAAAGGAAGGTGGGAAGGGAATTTTGGCTCTGATACCAAACGATGTGATAATGGAATGGTGGTTGGGTCGGTTAAGGAGAAATGGAGAAAGAAAAGAGGGGGAAAATGACAGAGGTTGATTCGGGTGAAGGAAACAAAGGGTTAAATGTCTCCAGCAAGATCTCCGGCGGCCTATGGATTTATAAACTGAAATTTGAAGGGAAGGTATATGGGGGTCAGAAGGTTTATGGGTCAAAATATCACGGTAAATGGATGAGGGACTCCGAAGATATGCAGAAAATGGCTAGAGTGCTAAAAAATGAGCTCTCGGGAAAGGAATATCGGAAAGTGGTGAACGGAGGGATAAACCCAAACGGAGGAGAAGCTTTGGGGTTCACACCCTTACCTTGGATTCCACTTGAACGTGGTTGAAGGAGTGTGGTATTGCTCAGCTAACCCAAGCTTGAATGGCAGCCAAAACCGGAGTTGAGCTCTCGGTGGTTTCCGGATGTAACTCACCGAAAAACCCGAGTCTTGGAGGAGGAGAAACCACCAAGGAAATGAGATGCACAATGCAATCTTTAATTTGAAACTTCACTTCCTCCAACTGAGCTCAAAGTGAGCTTAAAATCATCCCTAATTTTGGGAGGGAGGACTTCGGAAATGATTCAAAATCTGCTTTACCCGAAATGGCAAAACAAAGTCGAAAAACAGCTAGGCGGTCCTCCTAGGAGTTACCTGAAAAGGAGGCACCAAGGCTGACCATGGTCCCCCCCTTCAACACCCCCACCTGAAGCACAAAAAGGGGCCTTCACGTGGCTAACCCTTCAGCAAAATAAAACCTTAATACTAACCGAAACATTCCGTCTAAAACTACTCGGCAATTGTTCAATCCGACAAAACGATAAAACTAAATGACATCATAAACATGGGCCTTCATCCCTCCATGTGGGCTTGGGCTGATAAAGAACTTGAGTGAAATTTTTTTGGAACTCCCTCCTCCAGGTCTTGGATGGGCCATGCAAAGGTCGGATCCTCGGTTAAGTTGATGTTGTCTCGGGCTGCCTCCATCTCCCTTTCTCCACTTTGCTTCGTGGGAATTGAAGAGAATTCCTAAGTGAGAAGATGTTTGGGCTGTCTTTGATCTTCCAAAGTTGGCTCTCCCATTAAGGTTCCTTGCATAAATAGCCCTACAAAATGAGCAAAAATTTCAATAAACTTCTTGGCTCGGGCTCGGGTTATAGGCCCTCGGGATGTATTCTCGATGTTGGTCTCCAATGGCACATCATCTAACCCACACCTCATCTTCAAAGTTTCAAACTTTGTAAGGTATTCTTCAACTGTGGATGCTCCTTGCTTAAGGCTTTGTGATTGTAACATGAGTTATTGTCGGCAATGTATAGGTACAAACCTTTTTTCTCATCAATCTCCAAGTCATAGGCTCTTGATCGTTTTCACGTCTCCTCTTGGATTTAACATTTTCCAACAACAAATGCACATAACTGTATAATTCTAAAGCTACTAACT